>WBNO01010706.1:0-38960 GCA_013400575.1 Peucedramus taeniatus
CTTGAGCAGGAGTTGGTCCAGTGGCAGCTCTGTAATCATACCTTAAAAAATACCCTACAATATTCTTACTACACAATATTTTAATATCTTTTAGCACTTCTTTTATTTAGGGAGCTGTATACTTTTTGGATTATAGTGCAAATGCCATAGATGCCTTTGAGAGCTTAAAATAAATCTGGCATATGGGCCATATTTGTTCATGAGTTTTAGGGTCTTCCCCTGTACAATAGTTTGATCTTTATACCTCATCCATGCACTTGAAATCTCTATATAGATGCTTACTCCCTCTTCTCCTAAGAGCAACTTAATTTGTTATCATTGGCTACCTTGTTGAAAGGCCTTGTATTTACTTGCTAGTAAATACCAAGATGATGTGTGTTTTTATATGATGCTTTTGCCTTAAATCTTAAAGGAAAAGCTGTGGACATGATCATATGTTCCTTAGGTATAGAAGACCGAGCAGAAATTCTAAGACTGCGGAGACGTTTCTTGAAGGACCAAGACAAACTCAGTCTGATTTATGCCAGAAAAAGTCTGGCTGAACAGAAAAGAGAACAGGTTTGTCAATCCAAATGGGTTTAGAACCTCAAGTCTTGATGCCATTTGCAGTGTACTTCATCTCTTGTAGTAACTTTGGGAAGAAAGGGTGGTGTAAGGTACTGGTTGCTACATTAAGAGCTTTAGAAGGTGTAATTTGGAAATAATGCTATTTATGATCTTGAAGCTAAATTATGTTACTTAGCATGGGCAAGAAAAGAGCTGGATGATAACATTTCCAGTCTACCACTTATAGTGCATGAAGTGATTTTATGTGATGGGAGTCCCTAACAGCTATTGGGAAGCCCTTTACAGTTGTCATTCTGGAAACTAGGAGCCTTAGAACTGCAGAAATTGTTGGGGAACATTATCTAGTGTCTGAAGGTGAACTCAAAAATGTGATACAGCTGATGTTGTGGACTAACCAGAACAGGTTTGAACTTTTAACCTGAAGGAATGTCAGTAATAATCATTCGCTGAGTGTTTCTCAAGGCCAGAAACTTACTACTTTGTGGGTTTTCTGGTTGTGTTATGTACTTACAATAAATCTAAGTGGTTTTAACCTCTCTAGCAGTTTTTCAGAGGTTCCTGTTACTAAAAATAACACACATTATCGTCAAAAAATGATAGCATTTGGTCCCAAGAGCAAAGGAATCCAGGACTGAGAGCTACCAGTTTGAGACAATCCTGTAATACTCTGCAGATGCAGACAACTGTGTAAACAGAACTTATGTCTGGAAGAACCACACAAACACCTATTTTAGCCCATTTCTGTTTACTTGCAGGCTAAAGCTACCATTTCCTCCCACCCTACAAGAGAGAACCTGTAAATGCGTTCTGTATGGCATTCCAAAATACAACCAACAAAATCCCCTGTCTTTTAAACACTTCCAGTGATGGTGTTTCCTCCACTTCTGTGGAAGGCTTGTTCCAATGCCTCACCACTCCTTCAGTGAAAAATTTTTCATAATATCTAATTTAAACCTCTTCTGGCACAGCTTGAGGCCATTTCCTAACTATTTTTAACATGATTAATGCATTTCAGGAGATGAAATCTGAGCTGAAGATGAAGTATGATGCCCAGGTTACTTTGTACAGAAGTTACCGAGTGGGAGACCTTCCTGACATCCAGATTGAATACTGCAGTCTCATTGCCCCTCTGCAGGGCCTTGCCCAGGTCTGTTTGCTTTTCAAAGGTCACTTGTGAAGTTTTCTGGTCCTGTAGGGAAAATGTCATGTAGCTGGGCAACCACTTGGAAAATTGATTTGTAGTTTTGCAGTCAACCACTGTGATACACATTTAAAGACTCTGTTTTGAGGGAGTGTTTCTCCTACCCCTGTGCTGGTGCAGTGTTCAGAGAAGATGCTTTGTTGCTTGCCTCACCTGAGCAGTTGAGGACTGGATACATCAGCTGTTGTCCATTTCCTGCAGGTTCCTCTGCTTGAGAAACAGGTGGTGGGCTCTGCAGACATTATTGCAAAGGACATCTTACTGTTCAGTAACAAAACAGCCATTTCTCTTCTATTACATGTCTGTAACAGACTTGTAAAAACACAAATGAACTTAGTGTGACTAAGACTGGACTCAGTCTGCTCAGTAAAGCTGATGCAATATTCCCTTTCCTACACGAGAGTGGTAGAAACTATAGACCGAACTGAACAGTAGACTGAATCCCACTTTACAGTCTTTGGGAAGCCACAGTCTTCCTGATTCCCTTTGTATTTCATTACTTTTGCTAGTCCCTTATCTCTCTGTAAAGGACAGAAGTAGCACACTCACGAGTTCTCTGAGGAGCCTTAGATAAAGAGTTAGACTAGATTCCACACCCATGATAGACCAAGATGAATAGGATTATGTTACACACACAAATGTGTTTCTGGATTGAAAAAATGTCTTTAAATCTCAGGTGAAACTGTCTGTATGTACAGACAGTCTGTCTTTCTGTTAGCTACTCAGTTTTTAGGACCAGGTCTCCTCACATATTGATGTCTTCTTTTTTTCCTGAAACTCACTTTATGGACTGTGGTGTCCCTAACATGTTTGGGTGTCTGGTTCCTGTAATGGGAGTTGTGAGTATGTGAAAATGGCAAATTCCACCCTCTCCACTGACACTCTGGCCTGAAAACCTGCATTGCCTTGGAGTTTCTTTAAGCAGAAGAATTAAAATGGGGTTTGAATGGCTAGTACAGTAATTCCCAGCACAGGTGAGATGTATGCCAGTCTAAATAGTCCACTCCCAAAGAGTGACTTGGGATTAGGTACAGGGTGAGTCATATCTTTTAATTTTATTTAATAGTCTATTTTGTCCCAGCAAAATTCAGTGACCTTACTGTTTTTGTTGTAATTCACAGAAAGATCCAACATTTGCCAAGCAACTTTTCAGCAGTTTGTTTAGTGGAATTTTTCACGAGGTAAAAAAATCTGAAAACCCTTCTGAGAAAAATACCATTGTCCAGAAGCTGCTGAACGACTTCAATAATTTCCTCAGTATGAGCCTTTCATACTTTCCACCCTTCATTGCATGCATCCAGGTAAATCCTGATATACAGCATGAAAGCAACTGGATATAATGTCTCTATCTGAATGTGTGATAAACCCAGTGATAGTGAAGGTCAAATACTGTCACTGAAGTTTAGACAGAGATGGAAGGAGAATTGTTAACCAAATGGGTATTTCAAGTGACACTTAAGGTGAGGGAGAGGTGGTTCATACCTCTGAACTGATTTTTCAAGATTTCTAGGATTTCTGATCTCTAGAGTTTGAGTCACCTTTTAATGTTTTAATTGCATCAGTAACAAGAAGAGGCTTGATTACAAATGAAAGCTATTTCAATTGAAGTGGGAATTGAGAACAATTGAAAGAGTTATGTGGGTGTTGTGCTTATCTTCCTGTTTCTGGGAAGTGCTTACTGAGGAATTCTTTGATGTCTTGAGGATATCAGTAGCTGTCAGACCATTAGCCTCTGTTGTTTATTTTTTTCAAATTAGTCCCCTGAAGAAGTTGTCTGGGGATTTTCAGTATTGAAGGAAGGGCTCACCAGAGGATGAGTGGGTGCACTGCATTTGTTTCACTCGAGAGGAAACACGAGCCTTTCTGTTATGAGAATATACTGACCTGGAATAGATTGTGAATTTCATCTTTTAACCCAGTTTTCAAGGAGATAAAAAGCCTTGTCCCAGCACCTGTTAAATACCCACTGTCACTGTATTTAATGATTCTTATCAACTGTTTTGATGTTGTGTTGGATTCCTAGCTCTCAAATCTTTTTTTCAGTGGCAGCTAATGGTTTCTTTTTTGTTATGGAAATTTAAATACTCTGTGACAGTAGTTATCATTCCAAATACAAGAGAACCATCTAGTTTGAACTAGCTTTGTAAACAGAGAGAAACTTTCCTTCTTAGTACTTATAATTACACATCTGAAAAAATGTAATTTCTTGTTTACTTTTTTTCTGTGCAGCTGCATAAAAGGTCAAATACTATAGGGATTTTTCTGGGCTGTCTTGGTATTTTTTGAGCCAGCATCTCACAATAGCTATCTGTTAATATTCCCTCTTGACATTGTATTTGCTAGTTCTCTGTCTTGATGATATTATTTGTGTTGAATTATGCTGTCTAGACCCTGCTAATAACAGTGCTGCATTAGGCTACTTTTTTTTTTCTGAATAGACATAAAATGAAGACTCAAGAAGTAGGTAACTTCAATTTCATCACAAATATGGACTTTTTAAGAGCAATAAGAGCATCTCCTTGCCATCCTCATCAATAACAAAAGAACAATATAATGAAGTCCAAACAGCCTGCAAGCAGTGAGAGGAAGTTTTTTCCCAGTAGGGAACTGAGTTTCCATTGATCAAGAAAGCAGCCTGGGAGAGTGTGAGCAAGAAGCACAGCAGTGTGCTTCACAGTGTCAGGGCTTAGAGATTATTCATAAATGTGAGTCCTAGTGGCTTGGCCATTTGAAAGTACAGATTTTCTTTCCTGTATACCAACAGAATAATAAATACTGGCTGGTTTCAGAAAGGCTTCCTACTTTACTGCTGTTTCCTTCTGGTTGTTTGACGTTTTAATCTTCTAGAGGTTCACGTCCCGTCAGAAGAGTAACTTGGTGGGTTAAAAGAGCTGGTTTTGTCTACACATATAATGTTAAAATTGACTGTGAAGCTCTGGGAATCACTTTCAGGGCAGATTAAGAACCAACTGAAATACTAAAAGAAGTTAGCTCCATGACAAAAGTTTTCATAGCCTCCAAAGAGATGCTTGGCCTCCAAAGAACATATAATTGCTTTAGAAATATTTAGCTGCCAGGCCAGCTTGGATGCCATTCTCCCTAATCTTTGAACATATGGTGCAAGTAGACAGTGCTCATTGCATATGGAGCAGGCTTGGCAGTTTCCTCTGCTTTGAGAAGATAAGTGATCAAATAGTCACCCAAATGCACTAAATAGAAACATCATCCTTTGATGTGGGATGATGTCTGTAAATTTTAAGTTTGGGAGGATATTCATTCTTAGCACATACCCTCAAATTTGTACAGTTCTTACACTTTTTCCTGTGGTATGAGAAAGGGGTTTTGGTCTTACCTTAACAAAGTTGTTCTTAAGGTTTTAGACTGTGCAGTTGTCACCACGTTCCTGATGTAACCCCTAAAAGCTGGCAGTCAAAGAATGTGTCTGGAGCATGTGTGCAGCTAATTGAAATTGCCTTATATATGCTAACCCCTCATTGGGATCTGACTGGTCTGCAACTCAGGAAGCTACAAGAGGCTGTGGGTTTTTTTCCTCTTTTTTTATTTAGCACAAATTTATTAGTGTGAGAGTCCCAATTCTAAAAATTGTGTCATGAGTTTGCTTATGCCAGATGCCTCTTCTGTAGTTTTTGTGGTGGTTGTCATTTATCAAAAAAGCATAACTTGGTTGTTCCCAGTCTCCTGTTGCAACTTCAAAACAGTGGTTTCTTTTCACATAGTATTCTTGAACATGCTGTGTTGGAAGAATCTGATTTTAATTTCTATTCTGAAATGCGGTGCTGTTTCTTGTAGTGAAAGCTATACTGCACCTCTTCCATGTTGTGAATTTTCCTTCTGTTTATTTAAGATACTATTGTGACTTTTCTTTGTGAAAAAGAAAACAAAGGAAAAACCTAACACTGGATTTAATAAGCATGCTGCTTTCTTGGTTAATTTACCTGTATTTAGAATAGTGATTTAAGTATTTAAAAAAAAATTCAACTAAACAGGACTGTTTATCCCTGAAGAAGAGATTATTCTGTAGTTGGACTAATGTTAAATATAATAAAGAGAAATATTGACATGTCTTTAAATCAGGCAGGAGTAGATGAGTACAGTACTAGAAGAGTCTAACAGGAAGCTGTGATGTGCTAAAACTGGCTGAGTGTGTGGCTAGAAAGCCTCCGGCTCAGAGACGACTTCATGGTAAATGGTGCCTTTGGCTTATGGCAGGAATGCAGCACTGAATAGGCTAAGTGAAGCACAGCTGCTGTGTAGCAGGCAAAACCCTGCCAACAAACAGAAGGAAACGGTCAGGCTGTCAATGTGTCCATCTACCTCTCCCCCTCTTTTCTTGTGATTCTGTCCAGAGAGTTGTCTCATGTCTTGGAGCCAAAGTATATGGGGTTACTCTGTACTGTTCTCTGTCCAAAGAGCAACAACAGCACAGAAGGGAAAGATTCCGGTTTTCCCTGAGTTGGGAACTTCGGGGGGCCTAATGGCTTGTTTCCATTTTAAAGCTTGCACTAGAAGAAAAAGGATACCAAGTAAGTGATCTGTATAGTTTTACACCAAGTAGACACCTGTTGTTTTATTTTACAGGAAATGAGTTACCAGCACAGAGAGCTACTGGAACTGGACTCAGCTAATGTGAGCACGAGCTGCCTAGCAAGTTTGCAACAGCCCATGGGCATCCTCCTTCTGGAGCGTGCCCTGATGGCTCTGTCCCCTGCAGAAGAGCCCCCTTCCAAAAGGATGCGTGGGAGGACAGAGCTGCCCCCAGATGTGATCAGATGGATTGAACTTGCTAAGTAAATGCTTGTTTGAGACAATTTACTCCCACTTAGGTTTACCTTGTGCTTTTTAACTCTGCTTTTATGGCTTGTGGGATTTCTTTTTTAGTCTTTTCTGTCTTTTAGAATTAGATATGCTTTTAATTTCTTTTCAGTTAATACTGTCATTGAGAGCAGTTAGACTTTAAAACCTATGCACTCTTATGATGCTGTCAGACTGCTGAAGAACATCTTGTTCAGAGCTTTCTAACTGCAGGAGTTTCCATAATTCAACTATTACCCTACAAGATGAAGTTTATGTAGTTAAGTATGTATTTCTGATCTTACGTAAGAAATACGTCCTAAAAATTTACTATTTCAATACTACTATTGTTAGTATTACTGCTTATTGAATTATTTTTTTAGATAGCTTCTGTTTGCATTAATATACATCTGCTGAGCTATTTAAAAGATTTCTCTTTTCAATTTTACTAGGCTCTACAGATCCCTTGGGGATTATGATGCCCTTCGTGGCATTTTCAGTGGTAAGATTGGGACTAAGGAAATTACACAGAAAGCTTTGTTGGCAGAAGCAAGGAATGATTATGCTGAAGCAGCTAAATATTATGATAAGGTAAAATGACAACAAGATATTTTTGTTTCGTAAATCTCTCATGACTTAAAACTTAAATTAGAAAAAAGTGCAATTATCTAGGCAGACAAGTGAAAACACATGGGCACGCTGCAACCCCGAGAGAGCAAATTGCATGTGCTCATGGCATGAGTTGCAGTGGCCAAAAATGAAGACAAATTTCTAACCTTCTTTTAAAATGTTCACTCTTCAAAAATGTAGGTTTACTAAAGATAGCTACCTGAAATTAATTTATGTATAAACACTGCCAAGCTTGAATTTTCTACATTTATTGTTACTGTCACACTCTGGTAAATGGATAAATATTTTTATGAGACAATGAATTACAGTTAAGTTGACCATGACTTAGAATTGAAGCAGGTTCTTGGCTGGAATCTGGCATTATTCTCCCCTTCAAATTCATTCCCTAGGCACTCTCCCAAGAAAACTGGCAAGATGGAGAGCCAACAGAAGCAGAGAAGGACTTCTGGGAACTGGCATCTCTGGAATGCTATGATCACCTCACAATGTGGAAGTCTCTGGAGTATTGTGCTACTGTTAATATTGATAGTGGAAAACCTCCAGACCTAAGCAAAACATGGAGTGATCCATTTTTTCAGGTTTTTAGAAATTATTTCATTGATACTGCACCATTTTTATCTCTGCAGGGATGTCCTACAGTATTGAGATTATGGGTGAAAATCAATTGCATTGTTTGGGTTACTTTATTATGGAAATTAATGGAGAGTCCGATATATTTAAAAAATTGAAAAATTACTTCTGCTTGTTTGTTTTGATGTTTAATTTTTACCTCAAGTCTGTGGCAGATCCCGTAGGACCATCTTTATCCTCTCCTTCTTCCTTTTGCAAGTCTTTTTTGTTGCTTTTCTCATTTACATTTTTTTCCTATTTTAAGAGTTACCTAGCCATGGATTTTGAAACTGGTAAAATTTACTAACAACTTCTTGAGCTATAGGAAAAGGCTGCTGTGATTTGTTAGCAATTAGGAACTTATCTAAAGGGAAAATATATTTTTAAGATTTCAAATTTTTTATATTTATTTGATTTGCCACTGATAACAAAATAATTTGATCATCTAATATTCCATTCCTAGAAGTAAAGACTGTGTTCTCACTTTACATAGGAGACATATCTGCCATATATAATACGCAGTAAGTTGAAGTTGCTGCTCAGTGGGGAGAATGACCAGACTTTGCTAACCTTTATTGATGAGGCAATGAAGACAGAACAGAAAAAAGCCATTATAGAAATGCACTACAGCCAAGAACTTAGTCTCCTGTACATCCTGCAAGATGATTTTGACAGAGCCAAATATTACATTAGCAATGGCATGCAGATCTTCATGCAGGTAATAATGTCTTCTATCTCTGGTATGGTTTTTTTGTGTAAACTGGAACAATGAAACTGCTGTTGCTATTACTGCTGCTAGATTATATTCTCAAGAGAAACACTCAGTGCCTTCCATGTCAGGTGATAAAACTTCTTTTAAATTCACTACTTGCAATGATGAAAGGTAAGTGAGCCAGTGGAGTGCATTCTCCTGTTTTAGTTTGTTTTATTTTGCTGATTTAATCTTTTATACATTTTTCAGAGTAATTGTTTGTGCGGACAATAAAATTTTTATTTTGTTCATCTTTTCAGGGGCCTCCTGTCCCCAGAACAAGCTTGCAAAGAGTGTTGAATTGGGAAGTTACAAATTCCATCCATTACCAAATTTTGATTAGACTGTAGGACTTTGTTCAAACCTAGGATAGGAATTGCAGCTAGAATATGCCTCTGGGCTTGTCCAAAGCAGAGTTATTCTCTAATTATCAGCCATCAAATTACTTGTAAGAGGTTGGGTTCTAAAGCATAACATGCAGTAGCATCAGATCAATAATTTGTAGAGCACTGAACAGAACCATGCTTAAAATTCTGTCTTTGATTCTCTCCCTTTCTTTTCAGAGCTACTCCAGTATTGATTCCTTGTTATATCAAAGTCGAATGACCAAACTGCAGTCTGTACAAGCTTTGACTGAAATACAGGATTTCATCAACTTTATGACCAAGAGAAGTAAAGTTGTTTTTTTTTTCTCTAGAATTTTTCCTTTTGTATTCAGTAATTGTGGTTTCCTGAACTTTGAATTTCTGAACTGCTGTTTGAAGAAGCATGAGTCTGGAATTGCTTCTTACTGTCTTCTTGACAGTAAGACCTATTACAGTTTTGGAAGATAGGATTGAACATAACTTTGTGTTCTATTACAAAGTTTAATTAGCATAACTCTTGTGATAAGAGTTAAGCATCTCTTTTGAACTGTCAGGTAAAGTTTTAAACTAAGCTTTTATATTGGAGTAACTTTTGGTAGTAAATAGCAGTTAGCAGAGATGAAAAAATGGATGTGGCATATAAATTGCACCTACTGAGATAGGCCTGAAGCACACATTTATGTGCATAAACCAAATTAGATATTAAATTTAGTTAACAGTTCCACTATATTCCAGCATTCTCATATATGGAAAGGAAACTACCTGG
Source organism: Peucedramus taeniatus (assembly GCA_013400575.1). NCBI lineage: Eukaryota > Metazoa > Chordata > Aves > Passeriformes > Fringillidae > Peucedramus > Peucedramus taeniatus. Next base: position 9,702 of record WBNO01010706.1, read on the forward strand.
TAATGATCCCCAGTGGCAGCTGACACAGATGTCCATATGGAATCCTCTGTGCTTCAGCAATAAACAAAAGTGATATGATGATCACTAAGTAGTGTATTTAGTGCAAGCTCAGAAGTGCAAGTGGGGTACTTAATTGCAGCTTTCTGATTTGAATGTGAAACTGTATTTTGTTTAGCCTATTTTTATGTTGTTTGGCTTCAGATGCATTTAAAATGTTCTTAATTGATTTCTAGGTAACTTAGCTTCGGAGGCTTCCCTTAAGAGACTTCTCAGAACTTGGACAAGCAGATATCCAGATGCTAAAATGGATCCTATGAACATCTGGGATGATATCATTACAAATCGGTAAAACTGCATTCTTGGGTTAGCTTAGGTTCTGTCTGCCTGTTGAGTTCCAGGAAGTACTTTTTCTAATGCTTCTTGTTTTCGTATGGGAGGGTTTTGATCCAATGTATGACTTTTTTTTTCCTTTTTTAACTGTGGTAGTAGCTTTCTCAATATAACTGGGGAGTTTGTGTGACTAACTTGTGGTGAGGAGCAAAAGGAGGTTGAGAAATGGCCAGGGAATAAATTGTATTTTGATAGGAAAACATAGATGTTAGTTTAGTCATTTTCTTGCATTCTTCAGTGACTATATGCACTGTGTAAGCTGGCCCATTTCAGCAGCCTTTGAACATATTCACTTGTAATTGAGTAGTTTAGCTGCATTTAGCTCAATGAGACACCACAAAAAGGCCAGTCAGTTATGAATAAAAATACTTAGGCAGTTCCAAAATGAGGGAGCATACAAAACAAGCCCAGCCCTGTCACTCTCAGTGCTTCACCTGTTTATGGGAAGGTTCATGACCACTGCTTTAATTGGAGACTCCTGTTGTGCAGCTGTTGCTAGAAAGAACAAAGGCTCTCTGGAGACTCCTTTGGATTAGCTCTGAGGAAACTGGAATGGTTTTTCAAATTTGAAAGTTTTCCATCCTTGCCATAGTGTCTGTCTTTGTCCCAATTCATTCTTCCAGTGAAAATCTAGATCAGTCCTCCTTTCCTGTGTCATAACTTCTTCAGTAGCTCTGCTGATAGATACTGTGCTCTGTGATTTATTTTCTCTCTTGGGTATCAGGAAAGCATGGCTGTATACAGAACAGCTCATTGCAGTTCTATATTAGGCAAAATACGTGGCATGGCTTACTTTTGAAAAAAGTCTCGAAACATTTGTGACTTGAAGGGTTGTCAGGGTTTTAAACACTCTGTGCTTTTAGAAAATCTTTGTCTCACCTTAAATTAGTAACAAAGGATGTGCAAAGTGCCACTTCAGAGTGTAGTGCTGTCCTCTGCTTTGAGTAACAGTCTACATAATGAGATGTGCTATTAAATTAGATAAGACTAGTTGTGGAGTAACAGGATTCAGCACTGATTCATGGCAATTCCCTTTCAGAAGGTGAGTGTGGCTGCTGATCTGTTCTGCAACACAGATTTCAATGTTGGCACGTGTTGATGTGATAAACGTTTGAATAGCAGGTTGACACAGAATATAGCCTGGCACTCACACTAAATAACTGAGACTCCTGTTTGTTTGCAGGTCTGTGAACCTGGAATGCAAGTAATGGCTTGGTGAACTTAGGGACTGTAGCTTGCACAAAGGAACTAACTAACAAAAAATCCCACTCTATAATGTACATTTTCTAACACTAACTTTGTCAGTTCAAGATCCCGAATGCTCTCAGGGTCAACATGACCCCTGTTAGGGCTGTGTTTAGCCCTGCTAAAGGTGATAGCTGTAGTTAGACATTTTTTATTAGCTTTGTTTGCTGTTAGGCAGATCAACACTTTTGAACATTCATTTCCTTCAATGTATACCAGAGTGATCTATACCCCTGTTGTTGTTGTGCAGGTGTTTCTTTCTTGACAAACTGCAGGAGAAACTTCCCTCGGATCAGGCCAGTGACAGTATGGAGGTGGATGGAGAGTATAGTGCTGGTGACCCAATGGAAGTGGATCAACAGAGTGAAAACATTCATTCAATGATTAAAAGCTGCAAATTCAATATGAAAATGAAGATGATAGAAAGTGCCAGGAAACAGGTGAATATGCTGTCTGATAGCTTCTAATTTGCTGAGAAAATACATAGAAAAAGCTGGAAAAGCCTTTTAGGTGGTCTTTGGTAACCTTTTGCCAGGGCAAACCTTTGACCCTGCTGTCCAGGATATTTCGAAAGGTCAAGAAAGTCAGTTCCACAATGAAAGAAAACAAAAGAATAAATGTTAATTACAAAGTTGATGATAATTTGTCATTACTGGAAATGTGCCTGGAGTCCCCTTTGATCTACAGACGGTTTTGGACACTCTAAAGGGCAGATAAAGTATTTGAAATGTTTCAGTCTGTAATGGAAGGGATGCTTGCAATCAAGCATTATGCTGCTTATTTACAAATAATTTCTTCTGTACAAGAAAACAAATCAAATTCTGATTGAATTAGTATAATTCACTTCAATCAGCAATGCTGGATTTCTTTTTTTTCACAGTTTTCATTACTGCTGTTAGTTAACACTGACAAAGAACTAAAGTTAAGTGACTTAGAAATTTTGGGTTGAATCTGCCTGTTGAAATGACTGAAACAGCCTTTTTGATGATGGGCCTTTGGTGTTTCAAGCTTGAGACAAGATGAATAATTAAGTCAAGTTTCCCATCTTCTGAGATGCTGCAGAAATCTGCAGTCATTAACAAGAGTTTATTTTAAACAATATGATAAGCAAATATAACATTATTGCTTTGTTAACTATGCACTCTTGAAGGAGTAAGTGAAAAATAAGATTTCCTTTAAAGTTACTTCTATGAAACTTCTCATCGAAACACAAACATAAGTGATAAGAATTCAAGTTGTGTTTCCCATATGTGTTTGTACTACAGAGCAGTTAAATGCTTCATGCAGCTGGAATGATTTCTCAGTTTCTTAAACCTCTGTTCTTCTCTTTTGCTATTCAAGTTTCTCTGATAGCATAAATGTGGTTCTGAATATGAGACCCGGCAAGCAGCGAGCATCTCTTTGCCTTACTGTAACTTTACTTGTGTTACTTAAATCTTCTCATCCCTAATTTGGTTGTGGGCAGGTTTTAGTTCCTCTTCAGATACATGGTCTGAAAATTCTCTTAATCTGAATACAGAGCAGCTTTGCAGTGGCCAAGAAGGTCCTGAAAGACTTGCGCAAAGAAGCCAGAACGAGGGAGGACTGGCTGGTGAGGTGGAATTACGCCTATTGCCGCTTCACCCACAGCAGCAGCCGCAACCTGAGCTGTCCTGAACGTGTGCTCTCAGTGTTGAAAACCATCTCCCTGCTTGGTAACAGCCTTTGTTTATTCACCTATTTTCACCTTGTTTATTTTACAAAGTTGCTTTGTTCAATTACCAACTTTTGTTTTTGAATTCCAACAGAAGATACCAAGTCTGACTATCTCAGCAAGAACATAATGGCCTTCCGAAACCAGAATCTTCTTCTGGGTACTACATATCACATCATGGCCAATGCTCTTAGTCAGGATCCAAGATGTCTTGAGCAAATTGAGGAAGAAAAGGCTAGAAAGATATCACAAATATCAGGAGAAAGCCTTGACAACCCTAAAAAGGTAAATGAGAGGGGAAAATCTTACAGTAATTTCAATTTCATTATTACTACAAATTACTACTTCAGTAGGTAGTGATGGCTATGGATAGATACAGAGCATGTGAAACCTGTCTGCTATTAGCAGTGATTTGTCCAGCAACACCAGATAGAGAAAGAAAGGGGGAAAAAAGGCATAAAAAAAAAGGCTGTGGTTGCTGTTTCTTCCAGGTTTTGCTCTCCTGGAGTTCTGCATCACTCTAACCTTTCTAAATAGGAGAATGTTCTTGTGTTTCTCTGTACCTGCATTTCTGAGTGGAGGGGGAAGACATAGTCACTGTATCTGCCTGCACAGTGGCGAGACAAGGCTTGGTATCCTCAAAGAGTGCCTTGATTTCAGCTGGGCATTTGTGACCTGCTTCATGCCCCCAGACTGTTGTCTTTGATAAAGAGATATTTATAATACTGATACACTTACTTTATCTAGATAATTTTAATGGAAGAGAAAAGTGAAATTTTTTTAAGGCAGAGCACATGCAGATTGTCTTTGCCTATTTTGGGTAGGTGTGCATTTGAAGAATACAGTACTAGACTGTGCTGCAACTGAAATTATATTTGCTGTCAGTTGCCCCACATGCTGTGACATTGACTTCTTGTCTGTCAAATGGATTAAGAATTTGAAGTACCACTGCTGGCTTTTATCTTCTAATATAGATATTATAATATATATATATATCTATATTAGAAGATATAATGGATATAATCTAATGGAATAATTAGAAGATATAATGGATTTCTAAATCCACCATGAAGACGCTTACATATGGAATCATAGGATAGTTTGGTCTGAAAGGAACCTTAAAGATCATCTGGTTCCAACCCCCCTGCCATTGGCAGGGACGCCTTTCACTAGACAAGGTTGCTCAGAGCTCCATCCAGCCTGGCCTTGAACACATCCAGTGATGGGGTATTCACAACTTCTCTGGGCAACTTGTTCCAGTGGCTCACCACCCTCATAGCAAAGAACTTCCTCCTCATATCCAATCTAAACCTACCCTCCTTCAGTTTGAAGCAATTACTCCTTGTCCTGTCACTACATGCTCTTGTAAAAAGTCCCTCGCCATCTTTCTTTAAGGATCACTTCAGGGAATATGAACTATATATAAAACAACAAAAAAAAAGTTCTTAATTTGTGCTTTATGGTTGTTAAAAGTAAAGCAGATCAAGAAGAAATTCCTGCAAAGGAATATTTTAAATTTTCAGTTGTGTAGAAACTTAAACAAAGGCTTGAGCTTCATTTATTAACTAATTCTTAAGAGCGTTCTTTTCTTCTTTAGGCAATCAAAGGATGAGCGTAAAAGTTCTTCTGTTTCAGATGAGTAAGATTATCATACCAGGGATTTCTGATTTCAGACTACCTGACCCTGGTAGTCTTCTTTTACCTACCTGGCTATTTCATTTCAGTTACAGAATTTAGTGTGGTCACAAGGGCCAGGGAAGGGATTGGCCTGCTCTGCTTGGCAGTGGTGAGGCTGCACCTCGAATCCTGTGTTCAGTTCTTAACCCCTCACTACAAAAAAAAAAAAAAAAAATTGAGGGGCTGGAGCATGTCCAGAGAAGGGCAGTGGAGCTGGGGAAGGGTCTGGAGCACAAGTCCTGTGTGGAACAGCTGAGGCAACTGGGATTTTTTAGCATGGAGAAGAGGAGGGTCAGGGAAGACCTCATTGCTCTCTACAACCACCTGAAAGGAGACTGTAGTGAGATGAGGGTTGGTCTCTTCTGCCATACCCCAAATGAGAGAGTGAGATGAAATGGCCTTAAGTTGTGCCAGGTAGGTTCAGATTGGGTATTGGAATTTTTATTAATGAAAGAGTGGTCAGGCATTGGAGTAAATTGTCCAGGGCAGTGGTGGAGTCACCATCTCTGGAAGTGTTCAAGAGGCATCTGGATGTGGCAACTTTTAGATATGGTTTAGGGGTAATTGTGGTGGTGCTGGGTTGGCAGTTGGACAGATGATCTTGAAGGTCTCTTTCAACCTTCATGCTTCTGTGATTCTGTAAAGAATCCTGTCAAGTCACCCATTGCATGAGCTGTATTACAAATGTATGATTAATATTACTACATTTATAATAGACAAAAAGGCATCAGATTCAAAATAGTTTGATACATGCTTTTTTTAACTCAAATTCCAAGTGTAACTGTTAGGCAGATGTTGTAGATATGTCTTAATAGGAAAAAAACCTGAAAGTTTTATTATATTTTCTGTTAACTGTTTCCAAAAGCTCCAGTAATGTTAACTTTTCTGCAGTGACAAAAATTCCACTTAACATATCCAAAGACTAATCTAAGTTTGTGTATTCCCACTGAAAATTGTGGAAACTAAAGTTCTGGAAATCACTGCTAGAAGTAACATCCCGATTTTTTTTCCTTTACATCAGCTGCTCAGAACATCTTAAAACAGTTAAATTTTATCTACTCAAGACTTGCAACAAAGCTCCAGTTTCAGAAAGGATTGTTAAATGCTACTTTAGAGCTAATGTGTGTTTTTTTCCTCCTACGATTGAATTTCAGGTGCTGGCAGGTCTGAGCAAGAAAGCTTTTCAATGTTTCAGCTGTGCTGTGAGGAAGTCTGAAGAGGAGGTGCAGTCTGACTCCATGGACCATGTGGACATGGTGGGAGTTGTCGATGCCTATATGACTTTGGTCACCTTCTGCGACCAGTATCTGCGCAGGGAAGAGGAAGGCTCGCTTGGTTAGTCAGGATATCTCCTAAGCTTGTGAGCTGTATTTGTCTGTGATCTGTGAGCTTTTGCTGTACCCAGGAGATCTCCATGAGCAGCACAGCTTGAATTTCAATGGAGCAGTTTGACCTCCAGTTCAGCATTATATGTATGCCTTTTTCACTTCCAGTGTTACTGCTACCTTTGGTACTAGTGGATCACTTGCAGTCTCGCTCTTGTGATAAATATATCATATCCAGCAGATGCTTCCCTTGTTCCCTCCCAGACCCCAGCAGCCTTGTCTTTAAAGCAGGCAAGATACCAGCAGTGATGCAGCTTCCTGATAAAGCTAATCCTTACAGTCCCCAAGTATATGTGTTGCAGATGTGTGCAGTTCAAACAGATGGGAAGGAGAACAAAGTAAAAATACAAAATACACTTGATAAAAAAATACCAAATTGTAAAGATGAATGTTTCAGATGATCAAAGACATGGAACAAGTGATGGTGTTTCTGATAATTCTTGTTTAATGTCTCTTGGCAGAAATTAACACTCTGGATCTGCAGCAGTTCCCAGCTATTGTGGTGGAGAAAATGATAAAAGCTTTAAAACTGAATTCCAGAGAAGCCAGGCTGAGATTTCCTAGACTGCTCCAAATAATTGAAAGATATCCAGCAGAGACATTGGGTCTAGCGACACAAGAGGTTAGTTGCTTCAGTTTTTCTGGCAGCAAATGTTGCTGTAAATCAAATTTTAAAGGTGGGGATGGGATACATAGAGAGGTTAGACTGGCAAGTTTTGCTTCAGGGAAATCAGATAAATTTTATCCCATCATTGTTCCTTGTCTTTTCTGTAACTTACTGAGTCTAATTAATGTGGACAGAAAATTTTTCTTAGAAATTAAACTTTTTATCATTACTTTGATTCCAAATGTTTATTTGAGAGTTGCTAGAGAACAACTGTGGTATGCTTTGTCTTTTTTTTTTCCTTCAGAACAATCTAAATGGGCAGACAAAGGTGGTTTGCATTAGGGTGAGGAATGTATCTTATTTCTGTAGCCTGAGTTTCCTGTATGCAGGAAACTAGCATCTTTTCCAGACTCATTCCATGTCACCCACCTTTCCCTGATCTTCTTCACTTCAGAGGTTACTACAGCTTTGTCTTCCTTTGTATTTCCCACTTCCTTCCTTCTTTCCTTCCTTCCACAACCTGTCTTTCCATTGCTGTTCCATGGCAGGATACCATGAGCCTTCCCTGCTGCAGTGGGACAGATAAGCTGAGACCTTCTCTGTTACTCATGCCTGTTCCTGCCTTGGCCTGCCTGTCTTTCCAAGCTCATGTCATTGTGCTGCTGCTCCCAGAGCAACAGGCCTTTTCAGAGAAGGAACTCAAGTGAGGCAGAAACTCAGGTTAGCTATCCCAAGGAACTGAGAAAATAGCACAAATGGCTGAGATGCACAAGGTGTGGCCACGGATAAACACCAGTAGTTCAAACAGAACCTGACACCAGCTGACAAATCTCAATCAGAAAGGGAGTTCACCAGGCATTTATTTATCCTATCCTCTGTCTTTCTTTGAAATAAACACTGGCAATCTGATCTTAAATTCTGTTAGAAATGTTTAAAGATGAACAAAGGACAAAACTGTGATAGGAGTTTCAGTGTTCTCCTTCCTGGCATTTTTTACTCAAATCAAGACTTCAACCCAATGGTGTTGGAATTGAATTCCTTCAGATTTTTGAGTTGTTTGTAATGATCAAAAATTGTGTTGCATCCAGGGACAAAAGCCACAAGTTTGATTGTAAAGCCTCATATTGATCAACAGGCTGCAAATCTTTATAATGGAAAACCTATTAAGCAGCAGTAGTGGTGGTAGTAGTAGTGATAGTAATAATTAAATTGTGCTTCATGAGGGGTGTTTTGCACATGTAGTTGATATTCTGTTTCCTTTTCACATTTCTCTGTCAGGTTGCTCCACAGAGCAATTTTGTTTGTTTGCTGTTTGGTATTTTTGAGGAAGACCAAAGATGAAAGCAGTGTCTGTGTTTTTGCAGCTTTCTTCGGTTCCCTGCTGGCAGTTCATTGGTTGGATTAGCCAGATGATGGCACTACTTGACAAGGATGAAGCAGTGGCTGTGCAAGATACTGTTGAAGAGATTGCAAATACCTATCCCCAGGCACTCATCTACCCTTTCATGATCAGCAGTGAAAGTTACTGCTTCAAAAATACTGCATCTGGCTGCAAGAACAAGGAGTTTGTAGAAAGGTGAATTTGCAATTGGAGTAGCTCTTTTGTATGGTTTTTTTTTCAGGAGTGGACAGATTCATTTATTTTTCCTACGCAAACCCTTTTGTTTAGCAAGCACGAGAAATATTAGAGGGTAGTCTTGAGTTTTTGTTTAAAGGCACAGAGAAATGCAATACATCACCTCTGTCAGTGTCAGACATACTCAGGTTGGTGGCATGAAACTTTATGAAGTGTTGGGAACATATAGTCCCCAGGCTGTTGAAAGTTAAAAGTTTTCCCAAGATAAAACAAAAAGACCACAGAGAGGCAACCCCTTTTTCTTTGTAATTCTGTGATATTGAACATTTATCATCTTTCTAATACCAAGAGGAAGCAGCTATGTTTAAATAGAGTAGATGCTCATACCAGACTTCAGAGAGGGCAGTGAAATGGATGCAGGTTATTTTGGGAATGACAGCTCTTGGCTGTGGTGTTCTCTGCTTATTCAGTGTGCAAGATGCAGTTTCTCTTACAAGCCTTCCCTGGTCCCTTCTGGCGTGCAGTAACACTTGAGTTAATCCCCAGGCGAAAATCGGTTTCTATCACACTATGCTGTAGAAGCACTTCTAAAATTTTGGGTGTCTTTTTGCCTTTTTCTCAAATTTGATACATTTGCTGAATAAATTCGTGCTTAAAATAAAAATAAAAAGTAATGTGTTTCACAGACAGTATCACCCTTCAGTAACTGTCGTGACAGGGCACATGGTCTGGTCAATGCCTGTGTCTGTTTCAAGCATGTTTTCCACTCACTCACCAATTTCCTATTTTCACAGTGGGACATATAATTAAAAAACTGGCAAGTTTAGTCAACATATAAACAGTCATGCAGCCCAAGAGGGAATTTTGAGGGAGTCTTACCTACCTACACCTGAATTGTTTTACCAGATTCTTGTATACAGCAGACAATCTAGATCATTGCTTATCTGCAGGCAAGGTGGTGATGGTAGTTCCTGTTGCATTGTGATGCATTTTTTTCTTCTTTTAAAGGATCAAGAATAAGTTGGATAGAGGAGGAGTGGTTCAAGATTTTGTTCGCTCCCTGGAGCAGCTCTCTAATCCTGTAATGATTTTCAAGGTAAAGTTTTTTCCCTGCTTCCCCTTCATTCCTCTCCCTCTGTTCAGAAGAGCAAGTGCTGGCAGAGCCTGACACAGTTCAGGTGACACCACAGCCACAGGAAGTCGTTCAACCCAGCACCAACTCATGATGATGGTTATGTCAGGGTGCTGTCAGCAGCTTTCACTGGTGATGGACTCCCTTCCTTGTGCCAGCTGGATGTTCTGCTTCAGCCCTTTTCAGCTTTCCCCTCCAGGGTCTGTGCCTTGCCTCACAGTCAGTCTTCCTTAATCATTCTGAAACCCATACAGAACCCATTTGTGGCCATCTTTATAATTTTGTCCTTTCCCTGCTGGGCATCCCTGTCTGTGTTCTGACTTGTTTGTCCAAACAATTCTTGTCCTGTGTTTTGTGCCACTCCTGGCCTCACAGAGGCTTTCTTAGCACTAAACACTATGGTAGTAAACATTATTGTTGTAATAAAGTAGAAACATTTTATCAAGACACAGAACGAAAGGAAAATATTTCCATAGTCTTTGGTTGCTCTTTTTTTTGGTCAAAAAACACACAATAGTTGACTTTTAGTAAATACAGTAACCCCAGTGCAATCTGAGTGGCCTACTTGAAGAGCAAGGGTCAGTAAATCTTTTCCCAGTACTCATCTATTTTCTTCCCTTTGCAGGATTGGGCTGAGGATGTCAGAAATGAGTTGTCAAAACCTCAGAGAAACAAGAAGAAGCTTAAGGAAATGTATGAAGAAATGTACAAGAATTTGGGAAATCTGGAGACTCCTGGCCTTGGATTGATGAGGAAAAGATTCATTCAGGTATATGTGATTACTGAGTAGTGTTGGCTTCATGGCTTTTCTAGAAGGCAATAGAAAGTCAAACTTTTACAGGTGCTGCAGGACTTGATGAGACTTGATCGAGTCAGGAGTACAGGACTGGGATTTCTTTGCTAGAAGCCATGGACTTAACATAGTTCACTTTTCACTTCTAATTGCCCTGCAGGGATAAATGTTCTGTCTTACACAGCTTCTACCTCTCCTGTCCTGAGTGTTGCCAGGTTCTTAGGACCTGAGCCTCTAATCATCCGTGGGAATCTGGCTTTGTTTTTTGTTCCCTGCTGCCAAGGATTTATGAGCACCTTAGGGAGTTTTGCTGTATTATACTACTCAGATTTGCTGCTGATACAAAGTTACTTATGCAGAAGAGTTACAACTGTGAAGAATTAAAGAAAAGACTTTACAAAACTGATGGAATTTCAAAGTGGTGAAAATCAGCATAGAAAATGAAGTGACACATGTGGCAAGAAAATGTAATTACCTTGGTATCATATAGAAACTCTGCGTATTTTAGCTGACTATTGCATTTCAATAACAAAATCTTGATTTGTGATGGTTCTTGGAAAACGTCAGCTGTGAAAACTGAAGGGCAGTCAAGAAAGAAAAGCAAATGCTCATCATTATTAAGAATAGAGAACTAAACATGGATTTGTACATTGGCATAGCAGCCTTCTCTGACTCTGGCTTCTTGAACATTATAGTCCTCGTCTGCAGTATTCTTGGCACAGATACAGTAAAATTGGATGAAGTTCAAAGTGGCAAGAATAATCAGAGGTATGGAGTAACCACTGCACAAGCAACTTTAGCATTCCTCCAGTTGGAAAAGATGCAATGATGCCAGATACAGTAAAGCCCTTAACATCAGTCCCATGGTTGGACTTGGTGAACTTAAAGGTCTTTTCCAACCCTAGCAATTCTATGATTCTGTCAGGAGCACCGAACAGGAAGTAAGTACTCTATGGAAGTGGCAGGTTCAGACCAGTGAGTTTCCCCATTCAGTGCACACTTAGGTGCTGAACTCCTGCTGCAGGGTATTAGGTGCTTTCATGGGTTCAAATAGCAAGCAGGCAACAGCACAGAGAGGGGGCAGTGTTTGAAGAGCTTTTACATACAAATGCAAACTCCCTGGTCCAGAAATCCCAAGCTGCAAATTAGTGAGGCCAGGTGAGTGATACTCCTGTAGAAGGAGTCCTGACTGTGTGCTTGTACTGTGTGTGCACAGCCCCGTGGCCAGGGCGGGGTGCTTCCAGCTGTCTCCCATTGTGGCCATCCTATGTCACATTAGCATTAGATAAACTAACCTGGGTGTCTGTAGGGAGATTCCTTCCGCATGAGTGGGAAAGGTGGAGGATGAGAGTAAGGTGGAGTCTGGAGGAGGTGAGGTGATAATGAAGCAGAAAGGGTAATTGGGAGTTTAGGGGCACACTAGTCCTCTGAATGTGTTGCTGTGAGATAAGATGGGTCTTTGATGATAATGGCTTTAAACTTAAGAATGGGGGATAAGAATGTACAGGATGTGCTGGTGACCAGGATGGATGGGGGTAGGGAGATGGGAGCAGCTATACAGGGTACATGCACAGCAAAGGACATAGCAGGCATAAGCAAAAAGGCTGTTTGTATTATTTGTGTGCCCAGACAAAACAAAACAAAACAAAAACAAAAACAAACAAACAAAAAAAAGTGGCTCTTTAAAACGCTGAAATGTGCAGTGTTAGAGGATACAGAGAGAAGAGTAAGGGAGATGCTTAGTAAGGGAGAGGGAAATCAGGCTTGTTCCCCTCTGTTAAAGGGAAGAGGGAGAGCAGAGAGTAGCTGCAGAAGAGAGTCAAGGGGACAGTGCACACGCTCTGAAGTCTTTGCTTTCATGATGCATTATTATGAAGAAACAAAGTGTGCTGTGAGAATAACTGTATCATTTCTAGTGTCCTTGCTGGGGAAAAAACAAGTAGTCTCTCTTGACTGATGCATAAAATTGCTCTACTATGTGGAGTACTTCAGGCTTATAATCTGGAAATAGATTTAGTGATAAAGATGTTGTTGACTGTAGCAGTCTCCTCAAAAGTTTAATGTTCATTGTATTTTCATTTACTACAGTGAAATAGCAGTGTCTTCATAGCTTGGTAGAAAAATGATCAGGCAATTTAAAAAAACATCTTTTCAAGCCATTAATACCCTATCCAAGAGGGAACATACGGTTTTTCTAGAACCTTGAATTTTGAACACAGGAAGTCAACTCAATTAACTGTAGATAATACTTATTTTGTTCATTCAATAGATCCATGTCCAAAACTTTGCTCTTTTTCTATATCAGGATATTTAAAATACTTTAAAATATGGGTTTATGCATTCTATGTCCAAAATTATTGCTAGGCAGTAGTAAATCCACAAATAATAAATCCGATAGTAAATAAAACATGGAAAACATTTCATACAGTCACAGAATGATTTGGGTTGGGAGGGCCCTTAAAGATCATCTGGTTCTAATACCCCTGCCATGGGCACGGGCACCTCCCACTAGACAGGTTGCTCAGGGCCCCTTCCAACCTGGCCTTGAACACTTCCAGGGATGAGGCATCCACAACTTCTCTGGGCAACCTGTTCTGGTTTATATTAATAATTTCTTCCTAATATCTAAACAAGACATATGTATAGATAGGAAGAGCTTTTGGAGCTCTTGGGCAGTTTCTAGCACTGTGTAAACAGGATTCCTTTCTATAAATGATTGTTAGGCTTTTGGGAAGGACCTGGATGATCATTTTGGCAGAGGTGGTTCGGAACTGTTGGATATGAAGACAAGTGACTTCAGTGCGATTGCAGCTTCTCTCCACACAAAAATGAGCAAAACCCATAAAGAGCCTGGGAACCTCAAAGAATGTTCACCATGGATGAGCGAATTCAAAGCTGAGTTCTTGAGGAGTGAACTGGAGGTTCCTGGTAAGTTCCCCTTCAGTGTTGATGGTGAATTGTCCCTTACAAGAAAGTTGCTCTTGGGTTTTATTTCTTACATTGGCTATATGACCCTTTTTTCTGGCCTTAAGCCTTATCTGGCCTTACTTGAAATAATTCTGTTCACTCATTATATCTTAAATCCATTCTTAAGCTGTAGTCCTGATTTGAAATTGTATCTAAGCTTAGGTATCTCTTACCTAAACATTTAGTTTTTTTCTAAAGGCCTGACTAAATGAAATCTGATATATAAATCTAATACATGTTTAAATCTAGTTCAAAAAAGATTGTGTCATCTGAAACCAGCACGAGCTCAATTCTAACAGCTAAACAAGGAAAGGGTATCAGTAATTCACAGATAAAAATCATACTATGTGTATGTTGGATCTTTTTTATGCATTTAAAAATATTTTATTCATAGTTGTCATTCTACCAGTTTGACAAAACATTTGGATGTGTGTTCTGGTGTTAAACACACTTTAAAATGACACCAGGCTATGTACTAATATTTTTTTCCCACTACCACTTCAGGTCAGTACGACGGAAAAGGGAAACCACTGCCAGAGTACCACGCAAAAATCTCTGGATTTGATGAACGGGTATGTTTTTATGGTTGAGTCAAAATCCTGTGTGGTGTAAATCTGTCTCCATATAGCATTTGAGGAATTTGGTAGTAGCAGGGTCATTGCTTGTTTACACATCTTGCAACATACAAAGGAAGGGCTGCAAGTGGGCATTTGTTTTCCTATTATAATTATGTAACTTGATTATGTCATCTAGGAATGACAGATACGCTTAATTCCCATGATGATTCTGTAAGACCAAGCCTTGTGTCACAAATATTTTTCTTTTTCCTGTCTTTTTCCAAGATAAGTGTGATGGAGTCCTTGAGGAAGCCAAAACGTATAACGATCCGAGGCAGCGATGAGCGGGATTATCCTTTTCTTGTCAAAGGTGGTGAGGACCTGCGACAAGACCAACGCATTGAGCAGCTGTTTGATGTAATGAACATTATCCTTTCCCAAGATGCTACATGTAGCCAAAGAAATATGCAGTTAAAAACTTACCAGGTCATCCCCATGACAACAAGGTAGGCCTTTATCTTGAAGGGACAAAAATCCTTATGTTAACATCTATGAATTTTGGGATGTTGCAAAGTGAGAATTTTGTGTGCCAGATTCAGATTGAGAGTGTTTTTTGTGCCTTGGCTTAATTTTTTTTTCCTTTTCCTTTTAAACAACATTGAAATTGCTTTGTCTGGAAACTGTTTTTTAAGAGTATATTTAAATTGGTAGCTTTTAACCTTCTTTTAACAGGAACTTCCCATTGCTTCCCATTTGTGGTGTTCCCCTAAAGTTCAGCTCTGAGCTACTTGTTATCTCTGGCTTACTTTGTTTCAGACTGGGACTCATCAAGTGGCTGGAAAATACTTGTACCTTAAAAGAATTCCTTAAAAATAGCATGTCTGAAGAGGAAGATATCAGCTATTGCAGGTGATGCTTGGTTTAGCTGTCTGCTCTAATAGAAACCACTACTAACGGGGTTTGGATAACTGACAGTCTTGTGGCAGGATTTTCTTTCTTTTTTTTTTTTTTTTTTTTGTAATTATAGAATAAAAGAAAAGCATTTATAAGCAAGGAGGCAGTTTGTACTTCCTGACCCAAATTAGTAATTGGCAACTGTTTGTTTAATGAGTGCCATTGTAGCTGGAATATCCTCCACCCAGCTTGTTTAAACAAGAGGCTTGTAATTATAATCATGTGTGACGTCACTATCATCACCATTTCCTTATCAACAGATTGATTTTACAAGCAGAGGATTTTGATCTCTTGATTTGATCAGGCAGGAAATGGACTTAGGTCAATGAGGGGCAGGGGAAGGGAGTAGAGGCAGAGCTGTTGAGAACCTGGGTTCAGCAGTGAGTCAGTGATGGGGGATGGAACTTGGCAGCAAATGCACACAACTGTAACAGAGCACTTTCTCTGACTTAATACAAATGCTGAGTTTGAATAAATTATATTGCTTTCTTGTGATTGTAATTGCAGGTTGAATGTTTGTAAAATTGATTTAATTCTGGCATTTCAGCCTAGTTCTGTCCTGGAATTTACAAATGTGGTTTAATTTACAAATATGGTTCTCAGTTACATAATCTCTGTTTGGGTTTGTCTGAGTGTTGTCACCATTTATTTTTACTAGTTAACATTTATGGAGCAGGTTGGAGGAAACTCCAGCATGGAGGTTGGACTCTAAAGAGTCTTTATTTCTATGGTTATTTGATTTGTGAGCAGTTTAGGAACTGCTAGAGTTCCTGCATTACTGCTGTCTGATTCACTGTTGTGAACAGCAGTGGTGTAATGCTGATCTCAATTCACTGAGTGGGAAAGTGAAAGAAGACTCAGATGGAACCATCTTGTGAGGAGAGGAAATTTATTATATGCTCAGTGTAGAAGATCAGTGTCCTTCTAAAAGCAGGTCATAATTTATTTTTTTAAAAAACCCTTTGCTTTATTGTGTATATAGACTTTAATATTTTTCTATATGTTATTTAATCAAGACAATTAAGACATTTTATATTGAGCTAAGTGACAGCACTCACAAAGCAAAATTTTGGTTGGGTTGGGGTGGGGGGAACAACTTTCTGAATTTTTGAAATCCTTTATCCCAAAGTGATGGGCTACAGTCTGTAACTGATAAATGCTTCTTAAATGGAAATTGCATTCTCTGTCTCGAAACATGCTTTGGAAGGAAGAGAAAAGGTGACTGTTCTGCTAAGTTGCTGCCTCTCTGAAACAGAAGTTAAAGGTCTGATGTATTTAGTTAAGATGGGAGAAAAAATATCAGTTTATTTCGTAAGCCGTGCAACTAATGAATGCTGGCTTCATATGGATTAATACCCCAAGTTCAAGCACCTATTCTTCCTCTCTTGTGCACACTTGAGGAGATACCAAACTGCCTTCCTGCATTCCCTGCCCATTTGGAAGGACAAAGGGCAGCATGTACTGTGGTGGACTACATAATGCTTCTCAAAGGCTACAAAACTGTCAAAAATCATTTTCCCTCCCTGGAGAAATTATTTTGGATCTTTCTTCTGGAGGTATTTACAGTACCTGTTGACAAATTAACACCTTTGAGATGTCTAATCTTCTGTCAGATATCAGATATGACTGAAGTGTGTTCAAGCTGGGGCGAAGGAGATGAATAGATCAGCCTATACTCTGCATAAACTTCATTTCCATAGCAAGGCTAAAATTCATGTAGGCTGTAGCTTCCTGATGGTTTTTTTTTGCATAAAAATCTCATGGATCAGAGCAGCACACAGCCTGTGGATAATCAAATAGAGAGTAGTGAGATTGCACAGGAAAATCATCGGTGCTTTTCTTCTTTTTTTGTCCCTAGCCCAAGAGGACCTCGTGCTACCTATTCTGAGTGGCTGTCCAGGATGGGTGGGAAAGCACAGGGCATCTCTCGATACCATGCTATGTACAGGTAGGTTTCAAAAGAGAACTGCATGGGAAATACAGAAACTAGAGTTTCTGTACTAGAGTACAGACTCAGAGATGTAGAAATTCCAGGAAAAAAATATGATCTGCATTATAATATGATGGCTAGATCTGATTTTTGCTCATTTTACTGCTTTGTCTTCCTGGAGATGCTTTGCAAAATTCCTCCCGCAAAAAATCCTACCAGAATACAGGAATGCTTCCAGAAGCTTGCTCACTTCCTTTAGAAAGTGTCTAGAAGCAGATGCTGCTCTTCAACTTTATTTTCTAGGCATCTTGTTCCTGATTATGCAGTTAGGTAGGCTGCCTCAGAGCCCAAGCATCTGCTGGAGTTGGACAGAGAAAATCATCATGATTCACTGAGAATTTAAGAATATTTGATGGTTTAGGTCCCAACTTGAGCATCCTCTCAGAAGAATTTCCACACCTACCTAGATCTAGCTCTGTGGGTGGTAAAGTGAAGTGTCCAGAGCATTTCTTATAAGCTCATAACCTGCTTAACTGAGAGTCTTGCTTTTTAAAGGAAAACTTTGATTCGTTTAACTGAATTAACTGAATATTTGTATTCAGATCCAGAATGTGCTTTTGAAGTAACTCCAAATCACCCCCACTCATCTTCAGTCTGCTGCACCAAAGGACTGTCCTCTATTTCTCAACTCTGCTCCTTTCAGAGGGAAGTAGACTGGAAGGAAAGCACCCAGCACATGTCAGCTCTCACAAGCATTCAGAACTGGATATGGGCTAGGACAAAGCCTCCTTCCCTAAATCTGCATGACTTTAGTCCCTCAGCACCAGTTCTTAAGTTCTGTTGCTTCCCCTCTGCTGCACTACTTTCTAGTGTCAGTATAGTCTCAGCCTGCTGCTGAGAGATGTAACTGGGGCCTTAATTCCTCTGCTTGGAAGAGATTGTCCAGCCAGAAAGAACATGACTGCATTGCTTTATTAAAACTTAACCCATTAACTTAATTTGGAGGAAAACACACAAAACCACATACTCTTTTGTATTTAGAAATGTCAGTCTTGGAAATAACTCTTGGGAGAAAGAGGGAGGATGGGGCACTTCCAATACCAGACAAAATTTGGGGGATGAACCCTTTGTGGCTTGCTGTACTGTTTACTGGAGTAAACACTGCACACTGCTGGGTCATGAGCATATTTTGACTTTCAACATCCAGCGGGCTGTTATTTCTCCACCTTTATTCCTCCACTGCTTTGCAGGAATGCCAGCCGTACAGAAGCAGTCACATCCTTCAAAAGCAGGGAGAGCAGTGTTCCAGAAGACCTGCTGCGGTAAGTGCTGCTGATGGCTGCATGCTGGGAAACAAATGTTGGTGTTTCTCTGCGTTCAACAAGCGCGTTCTGTTTTGTTAAGGCGAGCCTTTGTGAAAATGAGCACATCTCCCGAGGCCTTCCTGGCCCTGCGCTCCCACTTTGCCAGCTCGCACGCACTGATGTGCATCAGCCACTGGATACTTGGGATTGGAGACCGGCATCTGTCCAACTTCATGATTAACAAGGAGACAGGTGGCATGGTGGGAATAGACTTTGGATACGCTTTTGGTGCAGCCACACAGGTATTTGTTTTCAACTAATCTGTTACAGTTTTTGCATTTGTTATGTGCAATTACCTGTGTGTTCTCAGTACTAAATTTGATGCTCTTCAGTTGCCATTGTTCTGGTGCAAAATAATCTTTACGAGTCATTTCTAGTCAATTGAATAAAATATCTGAGTCCAGATATTCTCAGACAAGAAGTGAGCTATAGAATTCCACAGAGTCAGTATGGTGGTGTTTTACATGGCTCAACCATGGTTTCAATCACTGCCACTGAATACTCATGACTAGAGCTTTGATGTCACAGCTTGGTTCAGTTCTACTTTTGCACGTTATTTTCAGTGAAGTGACAAAGAGGGTTTCAAAGCTTAAAAAGAATAAAATATTCCCATCTAATCCTTCAGTTCCAAGGCTTCTTACTTCTTGTTTTCTTCTGACTGTCCTTCCCCTTGACTAGTTTTTGACTGTGCCAGAGTTGATGCCCTTTCGCCTGACTCGCCAGTTCATTAATCTGATGATGCCAGTGAAAGAGTGGGGACTCATTTACAGTGTGATGGTGCATGCCCTGAGGGCTTATCGTTCAGATCCAGACCTCCTCATCAGCACCATGGATGTGTTTGTAAAAGAGCCTTCTTTGGACTGGAAGGTGGGATTTTGTCCTCTTTCATTTTTCTTCACATGAAAAATTAAACTGTAATAAGAATAAAACTGATGAAAAAGGAAGTGAACTTGAGGCTCACTCTCAGTAGTCCTTTTATCTTTCTTTGTTTTATCAAGTTCTCAGAGAAACTGAACTTAAAAGTATTTAAAATGATAGAATTCTGTATTGATGCACAAAAAATAGTAGCATATGTCTGTATTATCAGTGTACTGTTCTTTATCTTTCATGATAATCCTAAAGACGTGGGTAACTCTTGATCACATTATGCCACTTATGGCACCAGCATAAGTATTTTCAACTTTCTGCATTCAACCTCTTAAATTTACATAACAGCACTGTGTATATCAAACTAATAGTTACAGAGAAAAAAATCTGAAACTAGTTGCACTTCAGCAACTTCAGCTGTAAATTAAAGTCATAGGTGAGTTAGATATTATCTCACTGCTTTGTCCTCTACTGAATTTGCAGTTAGGATACTGGCTTGACTTGCTATGATCTGCAGCTTAAAAGCCTTTTTCAAGTGTGTGATTTATGATAAATAGGACAAATGTATTTTCTCCTTAGAACTTTGAACAAAGACAGCTGAAAAAAGGAGGCACATGGATTAAGGAAATAAACACATCTGAAGTTAACTGGTTTCCTTTGCAAAAGGTTAACTATGTCAGAAGAAAGCTTACAGGTGCCAATCCAGCAATAATCACTTGGTAAGATGCTCTCCTTTTGCTTTAAACTGCTCCACTAAGAGCTTTGGAAGGCTCCTGAGTCAGATTTTTCTCCCTTTGGATAGAATAGCGGCTAGGAAAAGAGGAGAGACAGACAGGGCAAAATTTCAGCAAACCTTCTGTCAGAATAATTTTGGTCCACATACAAGCTCTCTGAATCACCCTGCCAGCCAAAACACCAGATATCTCCCTGTGAGTTTTCTTGCTCCAGCTCAGGCCTTCTGAGCAGTTTTACTGCTCCTGGCAGCACATGCCTCCCCTCCCTGTCAGGCTGCTTAATCTCATACTCCTCAGTCCCACTGTTCTTTATGTTTGTCTCCACTGCTTTAAGGGTAGGGATAATTTAAATTAATACATGCCTCTGATGGAGGATTGCTTGAAATGGAACCTGTACCAGCTGTAAGGGAGACATGGAGGAAAGCTGCTTCTGAGAAATGTCAAATTCAAATCTGGTGGCATTCTCAGGTTATTTATGTCAGTCTAGTCAAGTCTGGCTCAAGCCAGAATGTCTTTTAAGTTCAGTTAAAAGTACAATTAATCCCTTCCATCCTCTCTTAAAAAGTGATTTTGGATTAATCAGGGGAAAGACAGAAAAGCAAAGAAAGCAAGCCTGTTTTAAAACCATACAAATATTGAAAAGTGCAGGACTTGGGAGGAGTCCCTTTTGCCGTCAAGGCTGAACTGGAAGAGGCAGCAAAATACTTGTTATAGGCACAAATCAGGAGGGCAGGTAAAGAGATCAACAGCTTGGATGTGAGCTGCTGCATCCTTCTTTCAGCTGGAGACCTTTGACAAGATTGGCATATTCATGGTAAATACCCACCAGTAAAGGACCCCTGAAACCACCAGTCTTCACTGGCCAAGCCTTCTCCAGCTCTTGAGCAGCCTCCACATCTTGATCACAATTCAAGCTTTATTTTTCAAGTGCTGTTTTGTATTTAAAAATCCATCTCAGATTTTTTGCTTGTTTCTTTTAGTAAGAGCTTATTTTTGTGTTCTCAATTTCAGCGATGAGCTGCGCCTGGGCCATGAGAGGTCGCCTGCTTATAATGATTTTGCAGCTGTGGCTCGTGGTAACTCTAATCATGATATCAGAGCCAAAGAGCCAGAGGATGGACTTTCAGAGGAGACCCAAGTGCGATGCCTCATCGATCAAGCAACAGACCCCAATATTCTTGGCAGAGTCTGGGAAGGGTGGGAACCCTGGATGTGAGGAACTGCCATCTACAGCCCTGTCTGCCAAGGGACTTGTACCCTAAAACACAGCTGCAACCAGATCAGAATTTTAAAGCCAAAAAGGAAAAAACCTCTTAACTATTTTTATCACCAGTTAACTTGAGTAATAGAGAAAATGAAATTTTTGTATTAAAGATGTATTCAAACAGTGATTTTTGTTTCTTTTTTTAAAATTATTTTTCTTGTGTTGGGTTCTGTAACAAAGCAGCTTTTTTGTGTTAAAATCAATGTAGAAAGAACTGGGGAGGCTGTAGAGCTTAAAGATCTATTTGAAAAGCACTGAGATCTCTCAGTGGAAAGCACAAATTCATACCCTGCAAACTTGTGGACATCAGTGTAGTGGTGTAGTGAGTCTGTGCTTTTCTTTTGCAGAGACCTTGATGACAATCAACTGAAACTATTCTGCAGCCACATATTATTTGTAGTTAAAACTTGAAGATTTTCATATCAGTAGTAACAGTGGACCCCACACAATGAAATTAAACAGAAAACGGCTCTTAGCTCTAGATAACACCTAAAGTATCTGAACAGCTTTTTCATTACTGGATAACAAGATAGTAATGATGAGACTGTTTTTAGCAATTAGAGGTTGTACTCTGTTATCTTTGTCCTTTAGAAGTCTGCAGTGCTCACACTGTGTTATTTCCAAATTATTGTTTGGCCCAAGCCAGAAGTAGTCACTGCTGATAGAGCTGAGCACAGTAAGCTACTTGCTATAACTGCAGCACAGCACAGGAATGTCTACTGCACTTTGGAGTTTGCTTATTCCAAACTGTGGAGGTTGTGCCAGATGTGACTCTTTGTGTACAGCAGCCAGTTCTCAGGTGTGCTGGGTTTGGCGGGGATTGAGTTCGTTTTCTTCAGTGTAGCTGGAGTGGGGCTGTGGTTTGGATTTGTGCTGGAAACTGTTGATAACACGGGGATGTTTCATTGTTGCTGAGCAAGGCTTGCACAGAGACAAGGCCTCTTCTGCCTCACACTGTGAGGAGTCCAGGGATGCACAGCCAGGAGAGCTGACTCCAGCTGACCCAAGGGCTATCACATACCGTAGGGTGTCATGCTCAGCATGTAGAGCTGGGGGAAGAAGGAGAAAGGGGAGGAGATGTTTGGAACGATGGTGTTTGTCTTCCCAAGTCACCATCATCCCAGCATTCCCGGGGAGGGCTGACCACCAGCCTGCCCTTGGGAAGTGGTGAATGAATTCCTTGGTTTGCTTTGCTTGTGTGCACAGCTTTTGCTTTAATCTATTATCTGTCTTGATCCCAGTCCCTGAATTTTCTCACTTTCCAGTTCTCTCTGGGGGGATTGAGGAGAAACTTTGTGGGGCTGAGCTCCCAGCTGAGCTTGATCTGCAGCATGGGCAGTGAGGGAGAAAGAGACTTCTCTCAGACACTACTGTTGCTCATTACCCAGATTTACTGTAGGATATAGATTTCATTGAGGCTTTTAATAATTATCATAAAGGGTGTGATAAAAATGAGTCTTTGCCCTTTCACTGCCTACAAGATTTCCTTCCTGCCTCTGTGGCATTGGAGCAGTTCTGGTCTCGCTGAGGGCCACGTCTGCTGCTGGCACCAGTCTCAAAGGAATCTGTCAGCTGGAGAGTAGAGAAATTGCCTTCTGGATACAGCTCCATGAAAAAGTCACAATGAGGAAGATTGCTGAGGCCTAAAGAATGGGGAGGGACCTTTTCTGTTTCAAATACCTTCCAGCAACAATTGCTATTTGTTATCTTTCTTCTTAATAAACATACTCAATGGTTTGTGTCAATAGTGTTATAAATCAAGAAATTCAAGACATTTTTATCACTTTATTAATTAAAAATATTGTTCGTATGTATTTTTGTAGAGGAAATACTGAAAAATAAAAATAAACTTTCAGCTGTATACCTCATTTAAAATTTTAATTTAGGGCACTTAATCAAAAAAAGCTTCCACATTTACCCATTTATAGAGATGATAATTAGTGGACAGTAAGGTTTTGGGTTTTTTTTATAAAAGAGTTTGATACAGTCTGTTCTTATATACACTTCAGTAAGAGGTCATGGTGTTTTGTTCTTTTGATCTCTGCTAACAATTAGGACTGCAGTCTTATGACTAAAACTTGGTCAGGTGAGGTACCCTGGCTTTCATGCTGTCACTCTACAAATATGAGAAAGTTTAAAGCACAATAAAAAAGGCAACATGAAAAGGCAGGGGACATTTGGAAATTAAGTGGCTGAGTGTACGAGGTGTTTAATGGCACTTCTGGCACATACCTCAGATAGTTATTGGGTACTTTGACCTGCACTGCAGAGGACAAAGTTTAGGTTTATACTTTAACGAGGCTCTTCTCCTAGGACTTCTGATATCCTCAGCAACAGCAGATGTTTGTGCACAGCAGGCCTCCCTCCTTGGCCTTTGGGAAGGGGAGTTGGAGTGCAGCCTGGCCCTTCCTGGGGGTCACCACCCAGTGCTCTCTGCTCCCTGAGGTCCACGGGGAATGGCCCTCAGGCTGGGGGTGAAAGCCTGTGAGACAGGCAAAAGTGACACGGGCTTAGAACAGTTCATGACAATTTAAATAGTTAAAAGCTCCATTCTGGCCCTAGAAGAAGCACAGTAGTGGGAAGCCTCAGCTACATCAGCCCCTATTAGTCATGTGTTTGTCAAGCTCATGTGTCAGCTGAGGCACAAAGCAGGAGGCTGCTGGGTCCTCAACACGGAGACACATCCTGAGCACAGCAAGTGGAGTTTCCCTAACTTTCTTTAGGGAGCTTTCACATGGCAGCTGAATGGTCCTGGAAATAACCTCCAACACAAGTGAATGGCAGCTGCTGTCCCCAGGCCTGGCTGCTCTCAGGAAGTGGAAAGGCTGGAGCCAGCCTTGCAGCAGCAAGGGAGGTACTGACAATGCAAACCTCACATGGCTGGGCTTGGTGCTTTACAGGGAGGGTTTATTTGGCTTCCAGAGAAGGGCTAAGATGATGTGAAGATCAGAGTTAGAGACTGCATCAGGTCTCATGATTCAAAACAAAACTTGGGAACTATTCACAAGTACAGCAGAGTATTTCCTCCTCAGATTAAATAACCAGATGGATGGGCACTATATCTGGAAACACATTAGTTGTATCTAAAAAGTTATGTAAAACATTAGCATATATTCTCAGTAGGTTTTTCTTAGAGTATAGAATGATGTCATGTTTAAGCTAATCCTTACCATCCCTGCCAATCTTATAATTTCCCTCTAGCTAAGAATAACATTACTGCTGAATCCAGAGGAAAACTCTGGAACTGCCGCCTACTGTCTCCTTTCCCAGCTGATAGAGAGGTTTCTGTGTGCTGCTTCTTGTGCTCAGGATTTCCCCCCTTATTCCCCACCACTGTCCCCCAGTTTAAATGTTGTCTTGAGGTCTCTGTGGCTGATACAGCACCAGCACACATTTGGGCACAGGAAGGAAGGTATGAATTTTCCACAAAAACAATTAATTGGGCTCATATTCAGACATGGAATAAGGAATTTCCTACAGCTCTTCTGGTCTCACACTTACAGGTTTGGCCAGCTGCTTCCAAAAGTAAGCATCTATATGTAGAGACACTTCTCCCCAAAATTCTTGTTTTTCAAAATCAAGGATAAGGATTTATTACCTCTGCTTTAAAACTCTTTTTTCCCCTGAGGCTGAAGGTCTGCTGAGTCACTTTATTAGTACTGTGCCTCATTTGGAAATTTCATGGGCTTTAAAAAATTCATTTTTAGTGATGCTGCCTGTAAGAAATGGCACCTATGTAGAAAGCTCACACCCTGGCAGACACCCACAGCACCAAATGGTGTCACTGGTCTTGTAGCAAAACTACCAAAGATCCATACCTTATGTCAAACAAAGATGTGTCCAGAATAGGGTGTTTAGAGGGGTATTTTCTTGTTGCAAAAAACTTGGGAAGTTTTTTGGACTACAGAGATGGTCAGAGAGTTGAAACACCTCTCCAGTGAAGGCAGGCTGAGAGGTTGCTCAGCCTGGGGAAAAGAAGGATCTGGGGAGACCCTTTTGCAGCCTTCCAGTACCTAAAGTGAACTCAGGAAATACTGAGAGTGACTTTTTATCAAAGTCTGTAGTGACAGGACAAGGAGGAATGGTTTTAAGCTGAAAGAGGTTAGGTTTATATTAGATATTAGGAGGAAATTTTTCCCTGTGAAAATGATGAGACACAGGAGCAGACAATGCATGAATGCTCCATCCCTGGAAGTGCTCAAGGCCAGGTTTGGGCTCTGAGCAACCTGATCTAGTGGAAGTTGTCCTGGCCCATGGCAGGAGGGCTGAAACTAGATGGTCTTTAAGGTTCCTTCCAACCCAAACCATTCTGATAACATGAAGGATTGTCCATAAGGGACTGGAAAAGTTTTGGTTACAGTTTCCACATTATTTACAGGATGGGGTTTTTCTTCATCTTTTTGATGGGATAGAAGAGGGTAGCATTGACTCTACTTGTCCATTACACTCACAGTAAATTATACACACAGGATTTCATTTGATTACACAGAAGATGTAGCTGTCAATTTGATCCCATGAATAGAAATTCATGCAAAACCTGTATAAGGAAAAAGTTCTGAGTGTCCACTACAGAGTGTGAGAAAACAAGGAGCACGGGTTCTGAGGCATTTTGCTGCAGTAGCACTTGGCCTTTTGGGAGCCTGGGTAGGTGAACAATGTTATTCAGCAGCTCAGCAGCCACAGGTCGCTGACACCAGCCCAGGCTGACACCAATGGGGCTTAAATGTCTGCAGCAAGACAAAACACAGAGCTTCAACTGAACGAGCTAAAAGGAAAAATCCTTTCAATTACTATCAAGTTCTTCAGCTGCTAAGAGTAGGGAGGGCACAGGCAGGATCAGTGCAATGATGTACGAGTACAGTACAAGTGACAAGCAAAATACTGTGACAGTGCTTCAGAACAGGGGCACAAGCCCTGGCAGAGGTGGCTGCCCAGCAGTCACTGTGCTGGCTGACAAGAGCCAGCACCAACCTCAGGCAGGTACTGTTCCTCCCTAGGAGTGTGCAAGCAGGGTTTTTGACTCCCCCCAGACAATTTGTACCTCCCCATTTACGTGTCCCATTCCCTTGTCAGCCCCCATGTGCCATTGCTGCCTTGCAGCTGATGAATGAAAGGATACTTGCACTCCTGCTTCTTGCAGGGAGCAGAAACCCAGCAAACCAGTCCTTCATCATTTTCCCCCTTGTCAGCTTGGTCTTCACCCATTAATCCCCCAGGACCTGAGGTCCTGCTGGTGCTGTCTGAAGCCCATAATATCAAAAGCAGAGAAGGGCTCCTTAGGCTTCCCAGGCAGAGCCTTGCCACACTCCTAGTCCCACTGTCCCAAAAAGTCCTCATGCCTGGCTGGGTTGCTGGAGGTGAGCATGCTGAGGCATTACCCTGTTTCCTTCCCTTCCCTGAGTGGCCTGTCCTCTATTTATGGGGAAAACCCAGTCAGAAAACAGTGTGATTTTACTGCCATCCCTGGAGGGATCAGGGTCCTGGTGTTTCTCTGAGATTCACAGCCAGCAGTCCAAAATAAATTAAAGTTTTGTCTTTTTTCTGCTTCTTATAGAAAAGGTTTATTGCCCTTTCTTGCTGGGTTTAAATACTTTCCTTGATTTGGAACATGAACCTCAAACAAGATTTAAAGAATTTATTCTGAAATTCAGATGATCACCTGCTTCTTACTGCTGTTTAAAATTGATGGATCCCAGAGACAAGCTGTGACTCGGTGGGTCAGGTGCTCAGCAGGACAGATGAGGGAAATCAAGGGCTTGTCTTTACTTCTCTGCTCATGAAATTACATATGCAGATGGGAACAGATTCAGCTGCTGAGATGCCAGACAAATCCACCCCAGGAAACAGCAGAGCACGGATGTCATCCTGCCTCCAGTGCACTGCTTTGCTAAGTGCCAGGTATCACTTGCTCACATGCTCCTGGATGCTTTGCTGCAGGTGCTGCAGCACCCCAGGGCTTCACATCCTGCGTGGCTCGTGGGAGAACCCCCTCAAACATCCTCCTGAAATCACACATGCCAGGCTCAGCAACAAACACACCCAACCCACCCTCCAGGGGGTGGCTCCTGCTGCTTGGGTTTGGGGGACAGGCATTGACGGGTCCAACCACGAGTTCTGAACACACCTCCAGGTCCTGAAGACCCTGCAGGCAATGCTGCTCCCTCCGTGGTGGGGCTTAGACGTGACACAGATGGCCTGTATTGAGGTTTATACAGCAGTTCTGTGCCTCCTACTGTGGGATTTTGAGAATGTAATTGCCAGGAGGCAAGGTGCCCAGCGGGGGTCGGGTGACCTGGCTGGGAATTAGGTGTCTTTTTTGGAGTGGCACATGATGGGCATTAAACAGGCATGTTCAGGCTGGCACAGTGGCATGCCAACCCTGGCTGACCTTTGGGGTAAGGGCTGCTGTGAGCTGGAAGCGTGCCACAGTTCTGCATGCAAACAGTTAAATGAGTGCTTTCCAAGACAAATCATCATTTCATTACTACAACGGGTGAGATCTCACCCCATCCAGCAGAGCAAGGGGAGAGGCAGCAGGTATCAGACTGCATCTCATTTCTGCTCTACCTTCCCATGCCCCGTGCACGCGCTCCTCTGCGCTTGGTACAGACTAAAAGGGACCAGGAGCACCGTGTTCCCTGCTGGACAGCCAGGCCAGGGGCAGGTGGTGCAGAGCTGTGCATCGTGAACAGACCCCAGAGAAGGCCTGGGGTACATAGAAGGCAAAAAATAACATGTAAAATGGTTTGGGGCGTATTATTTCTTTGACAATGTGGAAAAAAACAAAAGCCACCGTTTCTTGTGTCTCTGTCAAGTTCAGTGATTAATGCTGGTGAAAATGGGGGTTGTGTGTAGATAGAGGTTGTGTGATCAATCCTCTGATGAGAAAGGAAACCAAGTTCATTTAAACATAATACATCCGGCAGCGCTAGAGTTAAAAGCAAAGCCTCTCCAATCGAAACCTGAGCTGCCAGATGCAAAACCCCACCTGCCGGGCACTGCACACTTACCCTGATCCCACAAGCCTTCCCACGTGGAGTTTACATCCAAAGGGAGAGCATGTACCAGTCTTGTTCCCAGCTACTTATGTTAAAATGCACACCCCTGTGATAAACAGCTGCGGTCCTGCAACAGCTGCGGTGGCGGCAGATGGAGCCCTGCCCGGAGAGGGGCAGCGGGCCCGGCATGACCGGCACGTCCCCACGGTCCCCAGAAAGCCACCTCCGGGCGAGTGGCACCGCGCTCCGCAGGGCACAGCTCCATGCCAGCAGCGTCAGCTGGGTGCTGGGCTGGAAAGTCGGCGCCTGGGATAGTCCTGTCTTAAATATAGAAGGGTCTTCTGGAAGATAAATAAATATTTTTAAAAAGTAAATTTAAGGGCGTTTCGTTGCGTGTTTCTTTAGTAATTCGGTCAGTGGAGCACCTGGGGGTGGAGCCAGGGTTTTAGAAACTATTTATGTAACTAGAAAACTTATCTTTTAGCTGCAAGTATTTTCATTTTTCTGGTACTTGGCAATTTCATAGTACTAGTTTTGGGATGCAAGGTGGGGGGGGCAGGGGCCAACGACATGCATAATAACTTAATGTAAGGCTTTAAGAGGCATAACTTCATGCAGACAGCGTGAGGCAAAGAAAGATGCCTCAGAGACCCTTGTCCCAGCAGAAGAAGCCCAGGTGGCCACCCTCTCCCCGGAGCGGGGGATTTACATCCTGCTCGGGTGAAGCCGCCCGTGCTCCAGCGAAGGGCGCTGAGCCTCCGGAGGGCGCTCGGGTGATGCGCAGAGACACGCGTGGGGCAGGCAGCATCCTCCCCGCATCGCTCCATCCCAGGCGCCGCCGGGGAAGCGCGTGGGGGGATGCAGCGTGGTGCAGGTGGCGGCGGCGGGGGAAAATCAGCTTTTTCAGCCAGCTTTTCCGCCGGCCCGCGCGGGAAAGCGAAAATGAACGCTCAGCCGGGGGAATGGGGTGCCGGTACCGGCGTCGGGGCAGCGCTCCCCGGGGACGGGACGGTGCGGAGAGGGCGGCAGGCGCCCGAACGGCACACGCACCGTCCCGGGCCCGAGTGGGGGCACCTCGGACCGCGGCCACCCTCCGCCGGGAGGTGGCAGCTCGCTGCGGCGGCAG
>WBNO01010706.1:40108-150187 GCA_013400575.1 Peucedramus taeniatus
CCCGCGGCCGCGCTCGGAACGCGGCAGCGACGTGGAGCGATGCCTGGGTCTTTCACCACGAAACTTGCGAAAAAGGGAAAAAAAGCTAAATATATTTTTTTTTTCTTCTCTCCCCTTAAATTATTTTTGTAATGGTAGTTTTCGTCTTTTCTACATTTTACTCATACCGATGCAGCTATGGTACATCTGTTAAAATGATTCAAAATCCCATGTATTTTAGACAGTAGGATGGAAAAAAAAAAAAAAAGACTGAGCATGCTCAACCTTTTATATAAATTTTTACAGCATTTCTAAGAATAAAGAAAAGCATTTTAAATCAACCCTGCTCTCGTTTGCTCTGTGTCGTGACAGCAACGGGCTGGCGGGGAAAGCTGTGCTGCCCGGGAGGGGCTGAACACGGGCGGGGAACACGGCGAGGGGGTCCCAGGGGCCCAGAGGGGAGGTGAGGGCAAGCGCGGGGCGAGGGGCGCTGCGTTACTTCCCAAAGCATCCAGAAAGCGATGCAGGGGTGGAAACAACCGTGAGACCCCTCGGCCGCGGTGGCTGCGAGGTCTGCTCCCCCCGGAGCCGCATCGCTGAGCCAGAGTGCTGAGT
Source organism: Peucedramus taeniatus (assembly GCA_013400575.1). NCBI lineage: Eukaryota > Metazoa > Chordata > Aves > Passeriformes > Fringillidae > Peucedramus > Peucedramus taeniatus. The sequence continues at coordinate 40,703 of WBNO01010706.1, forward strand.
CAGGGGTTGCCGTGGCGCTGGTGGGACCGAGCAGCTGCACATCAAGAGAGGCTGCTCTGTGAGCAGGACTCTGCCAGAAATACTGTATTCTATATCTTAAAAAAAAAAAGTGCATAGGGCTAGAAGAACACCATTAAAAGAATAACACTAGTTAAAATACCTGTTAAAAAAACAAACAAACAAAAAACAAAAAACTTCCAAGGGGTTTCCATTCTAGATAACCCAAAGTTCCACCTACACTAACATGTTCCATAGCAGAGACCAGAGCTCACCTCTGTAGTGAGTCTGAGAGGTGTTGATGCACCCTCAGGCTTCAGCTCACTGCAGGAGCTGGACACTTTCACTGATCCTGGCTAGTGAAAGTGAGAGTGGGCAACTGCTGCTCATCACAGAGTCAGTGGTCACAAAGACTTTCACTGATCCCTGCTAGTGATAGAGCGGCAACGCTGCTGCTCATTGCTGAGTGAGTGAACAGATCACAGATCACAGATCACAGATCACAGATCACAGATCAGGCAACTTGTCTAAATTTCAGTAGTGCAGTGTTAGAGCACCTACAGCATCTCTAGGGCACTGGCAGAAAAATGGCCTGACACAACAAGCACCTCCAGTTTTCTCAGAGACTCAAGTCTTAAATGGTTTTGAAGGGGCAAGCCCAGTCTCACATAGAGACCTCTGCACAGGAATGAGCTGTCATCTCCTTTTTCCTTACAGGGAGGCAGGTAAGAGACCAAAATGCTTGGAGGAGGTGGGGAAAAAAGGGGAATTCAAAAGCTGGGTCATTCCTTTAGTAATTGTGACGTCCATAAGACTTTTCACCATTGGCCTGAGCCGCAGAAATGATCAGTGTGGCAAGTTTGCTACTCCTTTTCTGCTGGTTAATCACACATGGGACCAGCACAAAAACCGCTCGTTCCTCCTCGGACCTGTAAGTGGCTTTTAAACACTGTGAAAGAGTAAGGGGAGGAAAAAACCATGCAGTGTCTAATTCTTATATTAATTCTTGCAATGCACACAGAGGAAGATTTTGGCATTTATCTGATCTGTAGTCTCCACAGTCGGGGTGGGGGTAGGTGCGTGGCCTACAACGCAGTTTGCTGCCTACCCGTAAAAGAAACTACAGTGAAACACCCGCTTTGTGGGAAGCTACAGATAACACACAGCTTCTATGCTGAGAGACCAATTAGCTGTAAAACATTAACTTTATATGTGTTCAAATCTCTGTCTTTATAACAACTATTGCAAAGTGATAACTCAGAATTCACATACCACACAGTGTTTAGCAGCAGGTCTCGGATACTCTGATAAAACTCAGCTTAAACCAACTGCCATAGCAAAGTATTTATTTCAAAAATATCAGTAATTTTTTTCCATTGACACCTAATAAATACAGTATTATTAAAAAAAATCACAACCATTCAAAACTTCCAGAAAAATATGTTTTGTGTTACATAACAGCAAACACAACAAAGAACTGCATTCTTAGATTCTGCACTGATCAGAAAAAGTAGAGTTCAGAAAGTTGAACAATATAAGAATATTTTTTCCAGTGTTAGCACAAAGTGCTTTATAAATCACAGTTTTAATAAACTATCTTAATGCTTATCACACTTGCATTATACATTATCTGTGGCACTAGTTAACAGATAATCACATTACAAAGTCCACAGATACTATAATAGCTGACTAGAGTTCAACTCTGTCTTGCTGCAGCTTCCAGAAGAACAATTTCCTCCAGTGCAACGCAGTTGGGGTGACTGGTTATGGAGTGGACATAGCAGTTCAATAACCCCACCTCCTTTCCCAGCACGCTCTGCACCTCGTAAGTCTGCAGGAATAAAAGCATGGTGAGTAAAACAAACAGTGCTGGACATTCTGTTCTAGGCAGCATTCAGCTGGGAAGATGCAGCATGCAAGATCCTCTTCCAACAGACAATTTTTTAAAGGACTCGGAAAGTGCATTAGAACTAATGGAAAGAATGAATGTATTAGATTTTCAGTAATTAGATCACACTCCCATCACAGTTGCTGCCCTACCAGGCTTTAAAAACGAGCTGTTTAAAAAAGAAAAAAGTTACTCTGACTTTGAGCTCAGTTTTGCTGAAGCATAACCTATACATGCTCCCTTTATCTTCCTTTCTGACACTCGCAGGGCTTCATGCGTGCTGGCCATGTGTATATACATGCTATACATTGATTACCTGTGCTAACTGATCCACTAAAGGAAAAAAAGTTTTGTCACCCTTCTTACTCTCCTCCCTCTCCCCCCTTTTAAGTTTTTGTTGTTCATGCATTACCACCACCAGCACCAAACAGTCCCTCCTGTTTAATGATCCGACATTTCACCCAGGAGTTGTGCCTGAGCGAATTTGCAGAGGCTGTGTTCTGTGTGGAGGAGAGGGATGCAAGGCTGGCATGGCTGCACTAAGAGGAGACAGCATATTAACACAAGGACTGGTAACACTCATAGTTGATATTTCCATGGAGAGGGTATCTCAGGTGGCAGGTTCACATCCATTTCTTTCCTTAATAGGCCTTGCCTACAACAAGCCTCTGACTGCCCCTGCCTTCATCTGTGCTGTGCCTCTGTACAGGTATGTGATACCCATGGCGTTGCCTGGTTCAAGGCATAAACAATCTTTTCCTTTTTTTTTTTCTGGATTATTTTTCCCCCAGACCGGTTCTGCAGTCCAGTTCACCGTGCAGCTGCACAAACAACTCTACTGGTGTAACAGAAGGGCTGCCACAAGGTGAAGAACAAGTAGCCAGGGCCAGTGACGGCTAAAACCGACCTCCCTACCAAAAGAATTGATTACAAAGCTACACCCTTAGAAACCTTAGCAGCTCTGGCAAAAAAATGCCACCTCGAGTGGTACTTTTTGTGACTAATCTTTATCCCCGTGTTTCAGCCAGGGAAGAAAAAAATCTGAGTTGCCAGACTTCTAAATACTGGCGTTATACACACTGAAACATGAAAAAGAGGTCGTTTGAATTCTAATAACTCAAAAAAGAATTATGTTTTACCAGTCTGTAACCAAACCAGACATCCTGTAAAACTGAGCAAGACTTAACTGCTATTAAAGGAGCAAACACATTTTGGAAATTTCTTGTATCTCCTTACTTAAATGAAATATACACCCTCCTCCAGCATAAGAAAAATAATTTATTATTTCCGAGTAACTTTCCATTTTAAATTTTACCCACAAATCCCACTAAAAGCATGGAGCATGTAATAGGAAAATGCTGGAAAACTTGTAAGACAGGGAAAGCAAACTGACCCCAGTACATATCACCTAACTGAAGATATTTAACCGGGATGATTAAACAAGACAACAAACCAACCTTTGCTCCCGTTCACGTGCAAGGGAGAGGGAAAATCTTGGAATCCTAATTGGACTTAATGACTTTCTGAAGGCTGCTGGCCATCCAGCAGCCAATGCCAGACAGGCACCTACCCGGGTGCCTCCCTCACCCATGATAAATCTGGGTCACTGTGCCAAGTGTCAGGGTTCTTCTGATATCTCAGATTAAAGGAGTAACTACTTCACGATTACATAAACTGTACTTTAGCCCATGGATCTCCATGGCTCATGTGTGTTTCATTCATTCAATTAGAAAGTACTATCTTGCATGCATTTTGCAGATTCTTCTACTATTTCCACCTCCCAGTACTTTCAGAGTTGTGCTGCTACAAAGTGGCTGTGGTTTATAGGATTTAGAAGACCAGACCCAAAAGGTGGGATGCTTGGAGGGTATCTTTGGATCCTCAGCCAGAGAATGGAGTCAAGCCCAGCACTGCCCATGGCAGCTCTGAGTGCTGTTTGCAGGTAGCTCTGCAGATCCACAGCTGAGCTGAAGCTACACAGCCCATCTGCTGCATCCCCCTTCTGAAAAGAGAGTGTGAGTCTGATGAGATGGCAGGGCATCAGCAGCTGGAATGTGGGATTGCCAAAGGGCACAGCCCACTCAAATCACAGCCTAGACATGGGAAAAAATAATTTCATTTGTAGTGAAATCTCTAACCACTCCTAGTGCAGTTCTGAAGTGAACTGCCTGGGATGTCAGAATCTCCATCACTGGAGATTTTCAAGACCCTACCACCACAAGTCATGGCTGACCTGCCAACACATTGGTACTCTGCCTTTACATTAAGTTCTGTAGTTTAACTTTCTTTGGTCAGCATTCATTATACCTACCCCATCCTCACTGGCGGAGGACATCAGGAGAGAAGAGATTGTCCTTTGCAACAGCTGGAATGAGAAAATACACAGCTTTTGATCATGACAAAAATCTTAAGTGTGCAAAGACATTCTGTTTGCAGTCACATAGAACAAAGATTTATCATTTCAATATCAAACAGTTTTGTTTCTCTGGCCAAGAAAGCAGAGGAGAGGTGACACAAAAGATGTTTTCAGAATGGAAGTCTAAAAATACACATTCCCTTTGGACTGTGTAGACTGAGTTAACAAGGGCCCAACCTAACAAATCCCTTCATCTGGGCCACAGAACCATTTGCAAACCTCAGGGTGAACTCAATGACTGCATTATTTGAGCAAGATCTGGGAACTGGGTTCTTAGTCTAATGAAACAGTTTAGTATTAAAACTTTGGTATTAAATTATGGGATAGTCTTACATATTTTTATTTGCCTTCTGTCAGAACTGTTCATAGAAGTGTGGCTCAGAATGCCTGTGTAACTACACATCTAGTCTCACTGCACCTGATACACCAGTGCTTACTTCATGTCATACCTTTACTTTTACTGTACTTTGAGATCGGGATGGACAACTCAAGAAGACTTCCAGCTGCATTTTCAAAACTGGTGTTGTGACAACTTCAGAGCACTGGTTGCAATATAGCAATTCTCTGAAACACACAAAATAATGGTGGAAAACATAGAGAAATGAACAAGCTATCAGTCATAAATCAAAATAAATAAAACCCCAATTAGTGTATTCTATAAAACACTTTCCTGGTAGACTTTTAGTAGCAAAGCTCTGGTAGAGATTCAGCTGATAATAGCAAATAGAACTCTTCTGTTGGCAGTAACTCTCCTGGAGGACCTAAACTCTTCTGGCAAAAGGATCTTCCTTTTATAATTTCTGGCAGCATGGAGAGAGGTTGCTATTTATAGTCACCCCACTTAAGCAAATATTAATCTCAGAACCTCCTAAAAGTTATGGCAAAAGAAAATCTGTAGTATAGATTTGGCCAAAGTGAATTATTGACTTAGGCCCTCATTCAGCAAATGCTCAATGTTTTCAGTGCACTCTTAAGTCAGGCACAAAATTAAGCTCAGCTATAAGTGCTTGTTGGAAGCACTTGTTAAACAAATATTGATACTTCATTTGTTCTCCAAATGAAGCAAAAGTGTCCTTTACAGGTGAGATACTTTTTAAATTGGACTACACTACTATGTAAACATAGACACATCCTTATTTTTTTGCATGACAGTATAATACAGGACACCTGGTTTTGATTTTCAGCCTTTTTGTGTACAACAAAACATAAAGGGTGAATCTTCTAATTTTTAGGAAAATATTATCTATTTCAATACGAACAACACAACTTGTTATGATTTCTATAAGTTTTTTCAGTAGAACTCCCTTCCTTCCTTCCTTCCTGCCTTCCTTCCTGCCTTCCACACTCTGACTGCTCTTATCCCTTGGGCTTTTATTCCACCAGGATCTCACACTCTGCAAGCACAAGCTGGCTAGGCAGCTGCAGGGGAGGCTTTCCAAAATTGTCAGTGTGACACAGGTTCGGCATTTCAGGTGGCAACAGGTCCTGTAGGATCAGTCTTGACATTCAGGACAAACATACTGCCAGTATTATTCAACATCTTTTTTAGAAAGGTGACTAACTTAATAGGTCTGAAATGCAATTCTTTCACACTTAGATAAATTGTAGCAGAGATCATAGCCCACTATAAAAATGAGGTGAACTGGGGATACACAGATTAACAAGGCAAGACACACAAATGCATGTACCTACTTCTAAAGGAACTTAAAATCAGACCTGTGGTTTATGGGCATATTTATTAGAAGTAATATTATAATGCAGTGGGCTATGAAACCTTTATAAGCAAGATTGGTTTAAAAACCAAGTAATAACTGCAAAATCAAATCATATCTACTTGTATCTTTCTTCATATATTAATGTAACCTTGCAGGTTTTATCAGTTCATCAGCAATAAAAATACTACGTCTTAGCTCTAGGAAGGAGCAAAGTGCAGCCTGTGCCTGCAGGAATCATTGCATCACCTACTGCTGTTATGGCTACATCTACAAAACACCTGGAGTGCTCTGGAGCATGCTGACTCTCACCTGTCCTGGGGACACACTTCCAACTTTCCATTGCCACATCTGTTGCATGTAGGCCAGGAGAAAGCAGTGCTCTCATTAACTCCAACAACAGTACCTGCAGAACATGGAATTCTTACAAAATGCTAACGTTAAGCCAGCAAACACAGTCATTCTTGGCTTCACAGCAGGTTTGAGCCTTTCTGACCCACAGCTTAAGACTTGTCAGAGCAAGAATTAGGTCTTCCAGCAATCTCACTCCCCTTCTCCTTTGTCCCTTCAACAAGGGATGAAAGCACAGCAGAGTGTTACATTCTAAAACTATCAGAAAGTAGATAATTGACAATTAACTTTCCAAACAGGCTCGGTTCTTTTGGTTTGGATTTTACTGCTTTTCTGATTTGTTTTTACTTGTTTGCTTTCTTTCTGGTCCTCTGCTGTTTTCTTGGCAATAAACAGCCATAAAAATAATCAGATCGAATAGCTTGATATTGATATTTAGAAAATACAAACCAATAAGAAGCCCCAATCCCTTCTGAAAACAACAATGCAGATTAAATTCCACTAACAATGAAGTTATTCTTCATTTATACAGATTTAACAGAGATTAGATCCGGCTCACAGTCTTAAGTGTGTGCATAGGAAGGGAATGCCAAAGATACTTTGGACTAATAAAAAGGGCCTCGCTAGTTTTGGCGAGAAAAGATATATTCAGAATTTTATGAGAAGCCACATTCATAATATATAATAGCCATAATACACTAATAAAGAGTGTATTATATTTTATGGTAACAATATGCTGAAATTATTAGCATTATTTATAGAGAAAAATATACCTGTAAGAATGAAATTACACTGAAATAAAACCTCACTAGTACAACAGAACTACAAACTTAAAAATCCAGCCTCTGTTGAGCAAGAATCTCACAGTTCTACATCACATTCAACAGAAGAAAGCCTTGGAGACTATGGAGCATTGACAATGTCTGGACTGTAAAATCCCTTGTTTTTCTGGTTCTCCTGGGAGAAGGAGGGAGCTACACCTAAGCAACAAAACTGTAATTTCCTTTGGGAATTCAAAGGACAGCGAGTCCAAAAATCTGGAAAGTTGCTTCTCAAATACAACATTTATGACCCAATTTCTTAGTGTACAACAAAACATCAGGCATTTCTCTGACAGAATAAGATATTCTATTTAGCCACGTGGACTCTTAGAGGAATAATTTTGATTCTTTGGTGTTCGTGATAAACTGGGAGTTTCCATGGGTATGTTTCTCTTTGAATGATGTGAATGCTGAATGGAGTTAAATTCACTTGGTGGATTTAACTTGACTGGATCCACTTGACTGGCTGGTCACCAGTAGTGTTCCCTAAGGCTCAGTATTGGGGCCAGCCCTGTTTAATATTTTAATCAATAATCTGGATCAAGTCCACCCTCAGTGGGTTTGCAGATGACAGCAAGTTGGGTGGGACTATTGATCTGCTGGAGGGCAGGAAGGCTGTGCATGGGGACCTGGACAGGCTGGATCAATGGGCTAAGGCCAGTGGTGTGAGGTTCAACAAGGCCAAGTGCTGGGTCCTGCAGCTGGGTCACAGCAACCCCAGGCAGCACCTGGGGAAAGTGGCTCAGAGGAAAAGGAGCTGGGGGTGCTGGTCAACAGCCAACTGGACATGAGCCAGCGTGTGCCCAGGTGGCCAAGAAGGCCAGTGGAATCCTGGCCTGCACCAGCAATAGTGAGGCTGAACCTCAAGTCCAGTTCTGGGCCCCTCACTCCAAGAAAGACACTGAGGCGCTGGAGCGGCCCAGAGATGGGCAGTGGAGCTGATGAAGAGGAGCTGGGGCTCTTTAGCCTGGAGAAAAGGAGGCTCAGGGGGAACCTTCTTGTTCTCTACAACTGCCTAAAAGGAGTTTGTAATCAGGCAGGGGCTGACCTGTTCTCCCAGGTAACAGCATGAGAGAAAATTGCCTAACATAATGCCAAGAGAGGTTTAGATTGGATATTAGGAAGACTTTCTTCACTGAAAGGGTGGTCAAGCATTTGAATAGCTGCCAGAAAAGTGGTGGAGTCCCCAGCCCCGGAGGTATTTAAAAGATATGCAGATGTGGCACTTGGGGACATGGTTTAGTGGTGGACTTGGCAGTGGTTTGAATGGATGATCCCTTTCAGCCTAAATGATTCTATGATTCTTGTTCATGGAAAACCTACCAATTCGTTTGCTATGTTTCCTTCTTAAAAGGACGGAAATAATTTTAATATTTAAAATAAAAGGAAAAAAATTTTAAAACCAAAACAAATCCCCTTTCTCTCTAAGCCTTTTCACTTTCTCCCAGCTGTGTGCCATATTCCAACTGCAAGATGCCAGTGCAAGTACATTTGAAGAAAATCAATCAGGATCATTCTGATGAGATGATGTCTAGTGGAAAAGATTATTTTGATGATTATGTAGAGTTCCCTTGAGAAAACCACCAGTTATCACTGAAGTCAGACCAACTCAAAGCAGCAATGGGTGTAGTAATCTAGTGACAGTCTTGTGCACCCTATAAAGTGATTTTTCAAGTTTGGCATGCTGAATACTGCACATATTTTTCAAGACTCTAGATTTTGATTGACGTACACAAACCTTTTGGACATTTTTCCAAGATCACTCTATTAAATGAAAATGCACATGACAAAAATTCGATTTTTACCTCTAGTCTATTTTTAAGGGTTGTGGCTGGCACCATTAAGAAAAGATTGACAAAAGGACAACACCTGGAAAAGCAGGACTGCCATGTGGAATGCAAAGGAACACTTTGGTTGAAATAAAACAAGGAAGGGCTGTTTTGGATTTCTTTCCCCCAATCAGTTATCCTGATTAATGGGACAGGAAATGCAAAAATTCAATCAAAAAAGGAAACATAGGTAAACTGACTGACCCCATTTTAGTCCCACTATTAAGTGGAAAACTGAAAAAAACTCACATGCCTGAGTAAAGTCTTAAATATGTAAATATCCAACGTCAAAATTCAATCACTGTTGGTGAGTCATATACTAGGCAAACAGCATTAATCAAGTAATATTCCCACATATCATATGTGGTACAGACTAAGTAGAATTTACTCAAAGCATGATTAAGAGGAAAAACAGTTCTGTGCCGTATGAACTGCCAACATTTAAGTCATCCTGACTGCTACTATACAGCAAAAAGAGGTTATAAATTACCTTGCAATGCATAGTGATAAGAAAATAAACCTAATAACCCTAAGATCACAGGTGAAAACCACAGATTCATTTTGCAATGAAAAATAAACTTTTCATTAGAAAGCAATTACAGGTTGTCACTCATCTGTTGTAGAGCAACGCACTCCATTATCCCAGAGCTGGTATGACTGGACCTCCCTGAAACAAGAATTTCTGACAAACTCATTGCATCTACTTGGACTGAAACATTTTCAGTTTTGATAGGGAAGGAACCTCTGAAGAACACCCAGTCCAGAGTTGTACCAAGTTGGTCAGGGCACAGCTTTAAGCGGGAGCTTGGACTAGTGGAACTTCAGATGTTCCTTCCAAAGGAGCAGGAAGGCACACTCCTTCAGGAAGGGGTAGAGAAAGCCTTTAAAGCCTCTTTGCTAGGTGGGAGGATGCCAATGTGCAACACACAGAGGTGACCAAAAGTACAAGAAATGAGAGGACGCACAAAGGAAAAGAATGAATGGCAATAACCTCAATTGCTTCTCATTGAAAGCCAGACTAACAACCCTCTGACTTAGGAGATAACAGACAGTGACTGAATTTTAGAGATGATACATCTCCCTCGATGCGTTATTCCACCAAAAGTATATTCTTCCACCAACAAAGTAGGGTCAATGCTATTAGTTTCATTAGTTCAGCAGAAAGATGCAGGCATTAACTAAATGGAACTCAAAACAGTGAATATATCTCTTGAATGCTATTAAGATATTTCAATACACACAAAAGTGAGAGTTTTCATCTATACATTGCAGCAGCATAAGTATAAAGAAGATTTTTATACTCTATGTTGGTATTCAGGTGTGGGAACATACTGATAACAGCTACCCTGCACAAATTCCAGATTAAACAAGACAAGGTTGTAGAATTAATTTTTCCTTTTGTCATTCTTCTATCTGTAATACAGGACAGGCAAAGCATGAAATCTCCCATGTGTGTAAAGTAAGTACTTGTTTACACAACAGATCACAAAGGTGTACTTTCTTTGCTCTGCTGGAAAAAGAAAGGACAGAGAGATGTTTCCTTAATCCTACTATGAACACTGTCAACAAGAAAAAAGTAGACAGGCACTTCTCATAATCACAAAATTAACAGCAGAGAAGTGACAATTCTTAACATAACTACTGGAGAGGTGAAAAAAAGAAGTCAAAAAGCATTTCACACCCAGTGACAGAAATATCTTTCAAGTAGCTGTATCAATGCAAGATGTACATAACAACCGAGGTTTTGAGCGAAGTGCCTCTAGCTGTGCTCAGTTTTCATTATGCACTGTTCCACATTTGTCACTGCAAGGTGCTCAATTAATCACAGAGGCATTGCTAAGTTGTGGCTCTGCCATAGCACCAGGTATGTTTAGTAAAGGCTTTGCTTGGTTTCAAACTGTCTTCTCAGTCTATCATATTATAGCTGAAGAATTAATTTGAAAACCATTATTGGTTGTAATTTTAAAGTTAATTTCAAATACTCCAGTGAATACTTGAAGGTGTAAACGCAAAAGTGTGTCAAGAATTTTCTACAAGGGCTGCTGGAATAATACAAGTTAAATTAAGGGAGGAAATAGCCTTGAAGAGTTTGTTGGGCTTTTAAGGATCTTTTCTCATAGGCACTGTACAGCTGGGAGGTTTAAGAAGCTGTCTGGACAAAGCATTAGAAAATACACAGTAGAGAATGTTTCTGCATGATTTGGAAACACTAGAAAATCTGTAGTAAGAAATGTTTCTGCATGGTTAGTGGTAAGACCAAGATATGGTCAAACCATATCTTAGACAAAGCTATGATCCAAAGTGGTTGGTGAGCAAATACTGGCCACATTATACTAAATTACTACAATAAATTGTCCTACTGCAGCAAAGCTCCAGTCACTAACCCCTACCATTCAAGATCTGGGTAACATATCTTACCCATCTGCCTAAAAAATATTGGTATAAGTCATTGTTGCCAACATCAACAAGGCTGGTGTGAACAGAAGGCTCCTGAAAGAAGACAGTGAAGGAAGGAATATAATGAAACAGATTGTGCGTTAAACATTTATTCTGGGGTATGAGTGAGTGGGAGCAGAGCTTGGCCAGCAAAAGGCAAACAGAGCCCACAATGAAGCATAAAATCTTAAATATTCTAATGACCCACAGCAATGCCATGTTTTTTTTATCCCTCCACGCTGTTTGTGCAAGAAATCAATATAAAGACACAAAAGATTAAAGTGAGCACAAATAATTAACCGCATTCATTTCAGGCAAGGCCATACAAACCTCTCAGAGCACAAACGGAGCTGGCCTGTGTCGTAGAATCCAGCTCATCGAGTCTGACAGGGCCAGTCAGCTCACTGAGGTCAGCACCAGCAGCCGAGCACAAAAGAGGCTTTTGTAATAGGAGAACAGTACGTTCAACACAAATAATCCTACCTGCCAAAAAAGACATTTCAACTCAGTACAGTAACAAGGAAAAAGGTGACCACGTTAATTGTCACGGCCAATAAAGACAACAATCTCTGCCAGCTACCAAACAGATGAATAGACTCCATCAGGTTTTCTCAATGGCAAAATATTTTGCTTTCAGCGATACACGCACCACGCTCTTGTTACACTTTGCAACTCTTGGGGAGAAAAAGAAATCTGAATTTGAAGAAAAAAAATTTAAAAATTTGAACATGCCAGAAGAGAGTCTGATGCCACCCAGACTGCATCACATCTCACTCCTTGCAAACAGGTTACAGGCACCACTTCAGGTGGTCCTACTTTGTTTCAAAGATTACAAAGAGTAGGTGCATGCAATGCTTTATTCCCCAGAGCAGAGGTTTTTGCTTCAGGACACACAGCCTTTTGCACAGCTTTGTACTTCCAGTTCACTGGAAGCGACTGAAGGTGAGAGATGTGAGCCAGCCCTGCAGTCACCATACAGAACCAAACTTGAACCGCAAAAAAGAGTGACTAAAAATGAAAGTAAAGTGAACAGCCATAATTTCATGATCTGTGGGAGCGAAGGCTCGCAGCTAAGATGGTTTAGGAGAGCTTGTAAAATTTCTCTATCTAGGGACATGCAAACTTCTTAATATTTTTGAGCCTTCTATCAGCTCACAAATTTGCTTGACACTGGTCATCAGATTCAACAGTCACCCGAGAAGACTGACAGCAATACTGGTGGACATACAATAGCATCACTGAATTTCTCACTCACTTTCAAAATCAAGCCAAAAGTTCAGAAAATAAACTTTACAAGAAAATTTAAATTACAATCCCTTTCAAATTTCTCATCCCAAACTTGCGAAGTCTCATCTTCATCTGATACTGAAAGTGACCTCTCCGGAGGTCACATTTTGTGGTGTCAGAGATAAGGGTGCTGTTTCTGTGGGACTCCAGATGCTTCCAAACCACATGCAAAGCTTACCATTTCCCCACAGAGCATCCTTGAAGAAGACAAGTCGTGAGCCAGCACTGAGGGCTTCTAGGATTTCCATACTGAGAACACACGACGCAGTGACTGACACAGCAACAACTTTTGGAATCCCATCAACCACATTTTGCAGTGTGGAGTCAGTCACAAACAACAGCATTTCTCTTTGATCTATAGGAACACTGTGTTTTGTCTGTAATTAGGAAAAAAATAAAATATACAAATTTGGAATGCAATTGTTCATTTTTTTAGCAGAAGACTAAACATCTTCATATTTAAATAACTCATAAAACTGACAGAAATTATTACAGTTAGGACTTGTACAGGATAATGAGTCAAAGGTTTACTAGAATTTTTTGGTATTCCTTACTTCAGAGACAAACCTTAAAATCTCAACCTTAAATTAACTTTCTGAGGTTGACTCTCTGGCCTCTTGGCTTTACCTCAGTCAACCATCAAGTTTTATCAAAATTTTCTTGGATTATACACGGGATTTGAAAATATATTTTCTTTAAAAAATACTATATATATGGTATACATTAAAAAATAATTGGATGATTTTAATAAGACTTACATAATTTTTGTCTTAAAAAAATGAAGAAAGAGCATTTTTACTGCTAATATTATTCCTCTGTGGGCACATTTTCTAGGTACTGTTATCAGATTCCCAAGCATAACCAAGTTGCAAAGTGGAGCTTTTTCTTCCATTTCAACAAATATTCCTAATTATTCAAAAAATGCATAAAGTTAAGGAAGTAGATAACTTCTAAGTAACAGATATATAAATCTGCAATGACAGTGTAAGTTTTCTGCCCCAGACACGTATAAAAATATCATATCAAAGCACATTTCATATTTACCAGCACAAGGAACTTGCAAATTTTTAGATTATAATATTTTAAAATATCTAAGATTAAATAACTTAATGAATTTAAGATGTTTTTGTTACTCTTTTTAATTAGTCAGTTGATCAAAAATTAATGCTTAAAACATTTAATTGAAAATTAAATACTATAATGCCTGGAAGGACATAAAGCATTTTACTCTCAGAGCTGTCTGAGATGTCTGTAGCAGAAGGTAATGCAAAAAAAAAAAAAAACAACAGTATTTTGTCTTTGGCTGAATTATAACTTTAAAATCATCAGCCACACTAAACCTGGCTTTCTGTTCATGCTCACACTCTTAGAGCAAATGAGGTAATTGTAAATAGTGACTGGAAAAATTCACAGCTCAGATATCACAGTTATGCCTTAATACAGCATATGCTGCCTATTGCACTGATGTTGTTTTGCCTAGTAACTACATACATTTGGGCACCTCCTCTGCATAGATACCATTAGGACAGCTTCAGAGAAAGAATTTTTACATCTGTCCCTTGAGAATTACGAACACATTGAAAGCTCTCTTTCAGGAAAATCATCCAAAAAGTAAATAATAATAAAAGCAAAAATCCCAAGTTAGTATAAAATCATCATCTTGCTATGTGTGACAATTTGTTCTGAACAGAGAGGAGGACACAACAGACAAATAGCAGCAGGATTGAGTTATAAGGAAGGACAGCTCCTTAACCACAGATGGAATATATTTCCTCATGTTCCTTCTGAACCACAGTTCAGATTCTGACTAATAAAAAAAGCGTATTTCCATTCCTCCTTCACACAAAATAAGTCATATTAATTTAAGCACTTAATACTTTAGCTACAGAGAGTAAATACTATTTTTAAGGTATATCTTAATTAGCTCACATAGCAGATTATTTAATAATAAATCTGCAAAACAAATCAAATCATTGTTCCTTCCTCACTTATTACAACTAGGTGGTTTTGCATGTGAAGAGTACATCCTCTTGGTAAGGCACCTGCAGGAAACAAGCTGCTGTTCTTGATCTTCTGGGTGGACTAGGCAAGTGATGCACTAGCAGCAGGTAAATACCTTTACATTCCTACAGCAGTTATCCAGAAAGTTAAACATATGAAGAATATCTTCTATTGCTTTTCCATCATTACTTTCAAAAAATTATGAGCACTCATGTTGTTCACTTATAAAAATTTAGTGCTTACAGTTCAGCAAGTGAATAGCCATTAAAAAAAGAACTAATAAACTCCCTAGGAGCAAGACAAAAATCATAGACCTTTTTTTCTGCTACTCAATATTCCATTCTTCAAAATCACATCTGTTCCTGCATGCATCATCTTTTCTCTAATTCAGTGATGAAGTGTTTTTACATAAGAATACTGATAACCTGCATCAGAATTTCAGATGTAGACATTCCTGAATTCAAAAATGTTTGGCTGGGATGCCCCTAGTCTGCAATTTTATTTCATTTTTCACTAGAAGAGGTTTCTTGGAAATAGGAATATATGCACGTATGTGTCCATCTTTCTGCTGGCACACTAAAGATCCCACCAGCTAGCCCTAATTCCATGTTTGCAAATGCTCTGTTACATTCTCAATTAGCACGGAGAAAACACAAGAGATACCCCTCATCTCAGTAGTTAAAAGTACTCCCTGCCTGAAAATTAAATCATAATTCATTGGCTTTTGAAGGAAAAGACAAGACCTAAATTAAATTTATGTCTCAAACTTGTGGGAAGCATCTCCAGCTATTTTGCTGGCCGTTCTGGAATTTCTTTGTCTTTGGTTCATATGCTTTGATTCGCACTTTGTTTCTTGTGGAGCTGATGGACAATTGCAAATTATTCTCTGCTAGAATTCAGTGCTGGCTGTACTGAGGATCCAGTCGCCAGGAAAAAATAAATAAATCAGCAACAAAAAAATTCCTTTAACTACTAAGGGAGCTAGCAACATTTTGAAAGAACATCGTAGCATCATTCAGAAACAAATAAAACATAATTGTAAGCTTTCCGGCACAGTATGGATGGCAGATGTATTTACCTAAGAGTTCCTCCCTTTTACTACTTACTGGACCATAAAAGCCAAATCTGCCTGAGGGGCTTCTATGGAAGTCAATGAAAATCACCCACACATTTGCATGAAAAGAGCAAAACTGTATTTTTATATAACCATCATCTGTTCCACTCTATCCCCAAACACCCAGCTGACTGGGAGCTTCTTGCTACGTTCCTAAGGATAGCATTCAGCTATAAATCGAGCCTCAGCTAACTTCCTGTGAGCTCTCTCTCCAGAGTGCAGTATTATCTCTGGTAAGATAGCAATTTATTCAGGAATAATTAGCTTTCTAGACTGAGTGGCGTTGAAACTGGTGAGGCAGTTCGTTCTACCTTTCACAAGCGCTTTAGACATGTTGATAATTCTGCTCATACAACTCTTGAAGATAATCCTGGCATTTGGGTTACCCCTAAACAAGATGAATCTTCTTCACATAAATATTATGCTGATTTTATGTTGAATTCATTGCTAAATAAAAAGAATACCTGCAGCCTTCGATACAGCACTTGGGCCCAGAAGCTACACCGCTCGTTACAACCATCAATCTGAAAATAGCACAAAAATAGGGAATGAGACAACTGTGATACCAGAAATCCAGTGGTATAAAGTATTTGTTATCTGATTTGTAAAGCAGATTACCCGAAGAATTTCCTTTAGACCATGAACAGCTGGTGGCTGGTACAAATTAGAAATCTGTTCTTCCTCATCCACTTCCACATGTATTACACCAGACTGAACAGTAAGAATGTAACAGAAGCTGGGAGGAGGAAGATTAGTTGTCATCTATTAAAAAATAAGAAAAAGAAATGTGACCATAAAAAAGGCACTTTAATTTAGCCAGTCAAGTTTTACAATAATAGGCAAGATGAACAAAACAATTTACATTTTAAGATGGATGGGGAAACAAAATTATATGGTTAATAACAAGGACTCTGATGTAGAAGATGAGTTAATAAACCAATAGTCACAAGTTATAAGTGAAATCAGCTTGTGTGTATCATTCTTTCCATAATCTAACATTGACCCTCATCACAGAAACAACTCATAACTTGGCATACTTGGCAAACACAGTGACTATTTCAAGGTGCTTTTTGTTGTTTTGCATATTTTTATTACGTGGTAGGAGTGCGTCGATTAGTCTTTTCTTTTTTTTTTTTTCTTTTTTTTTTTTTTTTTGTTTTTGTAACATCCATAGCTTTTCTGAGATTTGGGGACTTTTGCATGTGGGTGGGTTTTTGTGATAGTAAACAGCTGCCGAACTTTTAAAGCTGCCAAATTAAATCCAGGACAGCACAAGGAGATAATGAAGAACAGGAATGCAAGAGCTGCAAGAACTGCTCTCTTTGTGGTATGCCAGATTTTTCTTTTTCCCTTAAAAAGTACCATGACGTAACAACTTTATCAATCACCACTTAGAGAGGTCCCAAGCTGGAAAGACTTCTCAGAAAAGAAAGACAATGCTAGAAGATAATTTTTATTGCAAATATAGTAAAATACTCTTTCAGCAACGTTTGTTGTTAATAAAACATTTAATTTAATAGAAGAAATATGAATATATTAAAGACAGTTGCCCACCCATTAAAAAGAATCTGCTTAAAGAAAAACAAAAGCAAAGGAAGCTGATACCCAAACTCTGTTTGCCTCTGACAGCATTAAAGAAGGTACTTGAATGTACATACAACTCAAAAGAAATCTGTTCTACAAATCCCTTCCCAACAACATCATCATCATGCTGGCAATATTATTTATGTACTGATGTATAAAACTGCTTCCACAAAGCTGTGCATAAAACTCTACTGTTTGTATCAAGAAAAATGTATCTCAATTGAAAGAACTCCACCCAGCCAAAAACATGGAACATCAAAATGCAAGTTGTGGTTCTGTGTGGAATTAATTTCTATTTCAAACACATGACAGAAGTGTAAATTACACGATTATGGCAAGCTTCCTCCATTTTTAAATTGCTAATAAAACAGAAAAAATGAAGAAATAAGAAGAGTCATAACAACACAAAATGACATTAAAGAGCTTTGCCTCAGCCATAGATATTCCCATTCTGTTGCCCATATAATTTTAATGCACAAACCCATCAATTCCTCTGTGACTTCCAAAATATTTCGATGAAAGGGACAGTCAAAGAGAGTACAGCTCTTTCACTCAGTTTCAGTCTTGATTTTATTTTTAACCGAGGTCTGATCTTTTTGTTCTTCAATACAAACCCCTGGACAATGCAAAGAACATGCTACATTGCAGAGAATAGATTCTTGGACTTAAGAAATAACTAGTAATATCCATCTTCAATATTCCTTAGTTTTGAAACTTGTTTATTTCCAGCTTTCTCTTTTTTTTTTTTTTTTTCCATATTGACTCCTTTGGTCTGAAACCAATTTTTAATACCACTAACTTCTTCCCAAAGAATAGCCCATACAAGAACATCAAGAAAACCCAAGCTCTTGGCTACCCGGAAGATTCTCAAATGGTCTCATATTACCAAAATGATTTGATGTGACAGAACACCTTTTCAAACACAAAAGCTAATTGAAGTAAAATTACAGATGTGGTTTCAGCTTTGCAAATATGCAATAGCATACTTTAAATCCATTCCCACACTTTCCCACCCCCTAAAATCAGAGAAATGTTCATTAATCTTTAGTTATTACTTTCATGCTCATCCTTCTGACCTCACACAGAACAAGTATCAGTCAGAGACATCCTAACCAGTAAGAGACCTGATTCCAGCAGTCACTCTGTCTTCACAGAAGTTAATCTTCAGAAAAGTGTCTTCAAACCTCAGGCTAAAAAGTGCTTTTAAAGAATGAGTTAACATTCTTGTATATAGAGTTCTCAGCAGGCTCTATGATACCTAGTATCTCTTTACTCCTGCAAGGAGAAGAGAGGAAGAATTTGTCTGGACATCTCACCATTCTAGCTCTAGAGGGTCAATAAGGGGCTAATTGCATCATTTTGGAAAGATGCTGCTAATCCAGAGGTCTTCAGGTTAGCCTGGGAGGTTGTCAGAATCAGAAAAACAAAACTAGGTAGGTAAAAAGAGGGACAGAGTCCTGACTCCCAAAGTAAACATGATTATACCACCACCAAAAATACTAGTTGTGAGTGAAAAAATTCATATCCATAATAACAAAACTTACCATTTCAGAGTCTTGACTTTGTCCGGGAACTTTTACAGGCACTACTGGAGGCCACAGACTGTCTATCAGACTAAACAGTCCTAATGCCCTTCAAAGAGACCAAGAAAATCAGGTTCAAAATGTTTTCCAGTGTTACACATTATATTAAAAAGATTCATTAAGAAATGTAATCCAAACCATTGCATGATTATGAAAACAATTTAAAATCATATTTGTTTTCTGGAAGCTGGTTTTGATTTGGTCTAGTTAAATCTCTATGGCTTCTGCTGCTGGATGGAGAGGGAGGGAAGGATGTATGACATCCAGGGACAAGAAAATCATCTTTAATTCCTCACCACAAACAATTTGCTACACGATAGAATTCAGGGGAACTGTGGTAAATGGTAGCTTGGGCAGGACACAGGTATCAGGATGACTTCTTTTAAAAGTAGCTTTTAGCTATTTAACTGTTAAAAAGTTTTGGTTTTAACATCTTCTACATTTCTACTT
The DNA here is from genome assembly GCA_013400575.1 of Peucedramus taeniatus. Taxonomy (NCBI): domain Eukaryota; kingdom Metazoa; phylum Chordata; class Aves; order Passeriformes; family Fringillidae; genus Peucedramus; species Peucedramus taeniatus. The sequence continues at coordinate 60,172 of WBNO01010706.1, forward strand.
TTTTTTTTTTTTTTGGGGGGGGGGTTGTTTTGTGTGTGTGCTTTTTGCTGGGGTTTTTGCTGTTGTTGACAGCTGATTGTAACTGCTTTCAGGAAAGGCAGCAATTATCAGATACAGAGAAACAACAGGTAAGATTTTGTTAAGTACCATGTGCAGAGAAAGATCTCCTTCCTACACAGCTGCTCACTCAGTTATGGTTTGTATTTATTAATTTTGCAAGTTTCACACTTCTGCTTTAAAAAACAAACATAAAATTAACAGTCCATCACATTAAGGTAAGATGTTGACCACTCTTTAGCAAACCAAGCTGTATTTTGCAGCAGTTCAGTGGCTGCCTTGTGAGTTGATGAAACATCTTTGCTGGAGAGACAGGAGTAGTTGAGGGAGGGGAAATAGCAACAGATAACTAACTTGAAGAGACACACATTATTGAGTTAAAGCTCAGAGTTTTCTTGTCCCAGTTCTCTTTTCTGTGCAGTTGAAGCATGGAGATGTGGATTTTAACCCCACACTGCCTCCACGTCTGTCTGTTCCTCCAATTAAGAAAACCACTATTTCTGAAACAACTCTAAAAAATGAAGTCCAAGACTTGTTAAAAGTAATATTAGCTTCTAAACCCAACTGTTTAGAAGGAAACCACATACCCTGTTTACAGGGCTGAAGCACGTTGCAATATGCTGCTTCTCTTCAAGGGGTCATGGAAACTTTCCTTTTAAAGTTCTGCTTTTAGCTCACTTCTGCTTAAGCTTATTTATTTCTGCATTTCCTTAGTCCTTCTCTGGATCCTTAGACTTTAGGTGTCTACAATGAGCTTCTCAGCATGTTCTTTTCACTGTCTGTGATTCAGTGTTAACAGTGATGCCTTTGGACTAGCTCTGCCAGAAGTTTTATGGCTGTAAATCTCAGAGGAGATCTTTGGGAATACAACTTGAGGCTCACAATTCAGGTAACGAGCTGGCAGACTAAAAAGACTTTGCTACCTGTAGTTGTGTTCTCCACATGAATGAAAAGACTAGAGACACAGAAGTGCTGCTTTTTCACAGAAATGGACTTCCTGACTTGGAAAGCATCACCCCCAAGTCTGTGGAAGGAGAGAGACTGGGGTAGTTTTGGTGTTTGGAGGGTTTTTTTAAATTTTAGTTTGGAGTTTTTCTTTTTGTTTGTTTTGTTTTGTTTTTGTTTTTTAACAGTGATGACATACAGCAAACTGACCACTTCTTGAATCCTTGACTGGGGCAAGATTTTCTGGTTTGTACTGTACAGAATGATATCTGCCAAAAGGAAGGCAATGCCCAGAGGAACTAACTGGTCTTGCTAACTGGGAGATGAAAAAGGAGAGCTACAAAACAAGAGCAGAGCCTCCTGTACAACTCAGGCAGTTCCATAAATGGCTTTCCTCCACGACCCAGAGCACAAGGCTGGAGCACAGATACAAATGTACCACAAACTGTGAACAGAGATTGCACATTTATCAACTTACAGCAACTAGGCCATGTTGGTTGTTGCATGTTCAATCTTCACACAGATTGATCCCTCATATGCATTTTAAAGTGTTCACAAAGGACATGAAGTTGTCCTTTCTTCTTTAGCTCACTCCTAGCTTGCTATCCTGTGTCAGAATATCCAACACATATGGTACATTTTCTTCTATTCTTTGTGCACTTTTGGAGAGGGCCATCTCCTCCTTGAACTAGAAGCACTTAATTAATAGTAAATGACAGCATTTGTTTGCAAGCAGGCAGAGGATCAGTGCTGTGTGGGGTAAGCCTCCTGAACATCTTGGCCCCATCATTTCTTTGAAACCAGTCAGGCCAAGGGCAGAGACAAACCAAAGGATTAGCAAGTTCCAAATCACATCCTGCTTCGATCCTTGTCTATGAGGTGGGATGCTCTCTCCTGGGACTCTCACTCCATCAGTCAGTGGCCCTGGTGGGGAGATCCCTGGTTGCTCCACCCACTTATACATCTCCAGGAAAGTCAACTCCCTCTTTACACTTACAGGCTTCATCTTAGCAGAAGGGAGAATGAAGTGGAGCCACTGACAGTGGAGAAATGACAAAGAAATTGTGTCCTCCTCTGTAGAAGACCATTATCCTCACAGAAAGAATAAAATTAATTCCCTTCACTGGCCAAGTAACATTCAAACTCCAGCTCAATCTGATTTGAACAATGGGTGCAGTTTATTCAATATGTGTAGCCTTCCTCAGCTACAGGGTCAGGGCAAGAGATGAACAGCTGGCTCTGTGCTACAGCAAAGGGGCATGGTTAGCTCCCATGTGCTTATGGAGCCTCCCTGGGTACACAAGACAAAATAAAAACACTAAAATTTTGTTCTGTGAGTGTAGTTACTAGTTACTTTGGAAAAAAAAATTATCACAAAAGGACAGTCTTTTAAAAAGGAAAAGCAGAATAATAAGTGAGAAGAAACAGGCTCAAGGATCAAAAAGAAAAATGAACATGTAAAGTATTTTGAATAACTTTTTTTTTTTTTTTACTTCAGAGACTAGGGCTCTATTGTAGTACTCTATAACTTTGAAAGAAAAGACTGAATCTATAGCAGGAGAAGGACAAAAAACATCTACAAGATTCTAAATGACAGACTCAGCTCTCTACTTTCCATGCCAGGCTTAACTCTGTGTTTGGTAAAACAAATTTTGTCCCATCCCAAATATGTATATTTCCACTGTTTAACACCAACACAGTAAGACTACCAGTAACTGCAATGGAGTGTTACAGTAAAGATTTCCACGGAAATTTGGACTTATGACAGGTAGGTATGCCTCTCTTCTATAAATGCACATCTTCAAGCTTTGCTTTTATATATAATCAGATTTTATATATGTGTGTGTGTACATACATATAATAATAAAAATCAGGGTTTTTTTTGTGTCAATTATTTTACTATCCAATGTCCTCAAAAGACATCCCTCTTAACTTAACCTTTCCTTGCTAAAATGCAGTATATCTTTTCTCTGTATCCATAAATGCAAACTGCCTGCTGTGTACCCAGACACCAGGCAGAGAATTTTAAAGATATAATACTGTTAAATAGGCTAAATACATGACTGAGGCACCTGCACTTACACTATCAGAACATCTCTGATCCTGTGGAAATTCCATTTATTCCATACTACAAGCTGCGCTTCAAAAGTCAAACAACCCTGATTTTTCAAAACTGCATTTTACTGATTCTGACCTGACAACTTATTTCATAACCTAATAAGAATTTAGAAATTAGAAACCTAATTTCTCTCAAAAGCACCTATGTCAAGCTACAGTTCTGGTCCAAGAACTTTGTATGTGCCATGCCTGATCAAACTTTTAACGTATGGCTTATAGTTTGGGGGATTTTTCAACTTTAATAATCATAACAGGCTCAGGGGGAAAATACTAGAGGGAGAAAATACCAGCAATATCAGAGAAAAGAAGGCTCGTAAACAGGGGGAAAAAGAGCACTATGTAAGGTTCACAGCAGGGAACAGAAGATGCTAGGATTCTCTTCCAACATCTTCCACAGCTTTGCTCTGAGGACTCGGACTTGGAACTTCTCTGCTTCCTCCTCTCCTATTTCTTAAACTTTTTGTCTAAACCAAAACAGTCTTCTTTGGCAGTGTTAGTCTCAATTACTCAGAACTCAAAAATAAAGCAATTCCTAGCCCTCTGTGCAAAACTAAGAAATTCCTTAATAATCACCTAGACTGCATAAGCTTCAACTGTCAAGGGACATGCAATCCAAATATAAAGCTGACACTGTAGGCTCTCTCTCTCCCTTTAACTGACCTACTAAGATCTTGCAGTGCACAAACTATGCAACACCACATTTTCTTAGTCTTGAGTAATAAAAGCAATAAAATCACAAAGTAAAAATCTGAGCCTACTAAAGCAGCATCTTTGTCAATGTACAAACAGGGAGGAAGGGCTGTGGACCTCTTTTTTTCCCCAGATTTTCTTTAGATATATGGAATTATACAGTTGAATGATTTACATACTTTAGTAATCCAATTTTCTGTTGTATATTAGAAATTATACATACTACAAGAAACCACTGAAATTATAACATAAAAGTACTTTTGATTCAATATGGATATGCCTATGTCATTCTCCAGTGCTGATTACTAAATAGATTAATGACACAAGCACTAAGATAACAAGCAGCAGTCCATGTTTATTAAAGAATAGAACATTCAGGAAATAAAAAACTTCATTTCTGATACAAAAGCAGCCATATAAATTAATATAAAAATAATGCATACATTCAAAACTTCAATGTGATTACTGAAATTATGCTTTAAATGAAAATCAACTTTTAATCACAGAAATTACTGAAATGTTTCAGGACCTCAAAACCCAGAGAAATGGGTGGCTCTTATAGATGGCAGTCTTTTTGGAAGAGGGAAAACCAAAGGAAGGAAGTTATGACCTCCTTGCTCTGTGGAGAGTTCTTACTATTACATTTCCTGTCAATGTCTAGCAGTTGAAACACTAACTTGTGCAGCAGTTGTCCTCTCTTCTGAGGGCAAAACAGAATAAGAGAAAGTATACAGTGAAGAGTAAAGGGGAAAAATGAGAGAAATTGAGGGCAGAAAAGTATGTGACTCAAATAAAAAGGGGAAAAAAAGAAAAAAAGAAAAAAATGAAAACCCTCAAGCACAATAGTGACCACTACAAACATACAGGGAGATTTCACATTTCAGTGCCTAACATTTGAAAGTTTAAAATGACAAACAACAGAAGCCAACTTTATTTGAAAATGCAGAAATTTCTCAGAAAAACATGACACTGTTGACGAACTCAATATTCAGAGCCTGTTTACTGTACAGGAAAATGCAACAGATAATACGGCCTGCCATGAATTAAATGTTGGCTCAAAAGTCAAAGCTTATGAGTTGATGTATCCTTCAAAGTGTTTTAGCCTGTCCAACACAAGTGTAGATTTTAGCATTCTACATGCAGCAGTTGCCTCCTCTTTTGAAGATTATTAACCATTTTTTCAATTTAGGGACAAAATTTGTACTGACACCCTGTGTTCTTCCTCCCCCCTTCCATTGTTAAATTGCTGTCATCTTTCTGTTCTGCTGCAGAGAAACTCCTCATATTTCTGACACATAAGAAAGCATAAAAATAAAAAACAGGTACATCTGCTATACTCAGCAGTAAAACAACTCTATGGTAGGAAAATCAGGTGAAAAGACCCAAATTGTCAAAATCCAAATTATTATTCTGTGTGGAACTCCAGGTAGGGCTAAAAAAATAAGTATTTTTTGTTGATAAAGACAGGTCTCTAACTCCAAAGATTATCTCAGATCATTGAAATTAATTTCCAGTAGGAAGCAGGAACCATGACAATTTATAGGTTATTTACTCCTGAGGCACTTTAGTAAGTTTTCAGCCCCTGAATCTAACTGCATTCATTTAGTTCCTGGTTATACCTGACATACCTGAAACATGCCTGGGACCTATTAAAACATGGGGGCTGCATATGCTGCATATGGGTTCTTAACCAGCATTCCTGCCTCTAGCAGCACACCCCCAAAATCTCACTTCCTCTTCCTCAAGGGACTGAATTTAAGACTGACACATGAGGCAGTGGGAGGGTGAGAACACAAACCTCTAAGGAAACAACACCACCAGCAGCCTTTCAATTAATATTTTTCAGTCTTCCTTTAAACCACTGTACTTTTTTTCTTTTGCTGATATTAAGCATGCAGTCCAAGGAACAGCTGTAGGAAAGGCTAGGTGACAAGTATGGATGAGAGGGTGAAGAGAAAAGCTGTCAGGAAACAGATACTGAACCACATAAGTTCAGTCAGTTGCCACACTACTGCTTCCTACTTTACCCAACAGCCTCACAAACAGAGCAGAAGAACTGCTGGAAATCAGGCACTGAACAAGCAGCTTTCATGACTCAGCCATGTCCCTCTGTCTTACAGGATTGCCAGAAACTGGACTGCAAAGGGAAACACCACTTCCTTTACTGGACTGCAAAGGAAAGGATTTCTTGCAGGGATGGTTTAGGGGAGTATGCTTTATGAGAGGTATGAGCCTGGCTCTAAAAAGCACCTAAATCAGTAAAAGACCTTCAAATGACAGATATGAGACCCTGCTACTTGTCAAAGCATATTGAAAACCAATATTCAACATTAAAAGTGTTTCTCTCAATGTAAGGTTACCATCATTCCAATTTTTCACAGAGTTGATCTCTGTCAAGACAGAACGTGGTTGTGTAAGTTCTTATCCCACTTTTCTCTTGGAACACAAGTGTTTTCTTATCAGAGAAGAAATGTGTTTAGTTTCTTTAGCACTCCTCAACAGCACAGGTCCGTTCCAAGGATCAAGTAACATGTTCAACCGGGTTTTCCCCCCGGGGTGTAAAATACCCTTTATTGTAGGCTTATAGGTTTTTAGCCCTGGAAAAGAAACTTCAGCTTACAGCAGTGATTTTAAAATTGCATTTACTGGAATGATGTCAAATAGTACTTTAAGTATTTGATGATGAGGATGGACGACGGCCTGGAAAATTTTTTGAACAATAACAGTGGTCCATTGATGCAAAACTCTTGAGAAGCTCTTGTATCTATTAGCAAATCTCCTCTGTCTCACAGAGGGACTGAGGAAGCACTCTGTCTCTGATTACAATCCATGTGACTGTGGGACAACATGAACATATGGGATCTTATTAGCCATTCCTGCCTTTCTCCAGATCATGTGCTTCAAAGGCACACACAAAGAATGTCATTACTTTTCCCTCGTATTTCCTACATTTTCTTCCCTTTTATCCACTTTAAAAGCCATTGTCAGACTCGAAACAAACAGTTTCAAAGCCATCTCCTTCCAAAAAGTAATTGGTGTTCTCAAAAAAAAGAAAAAAAAAAGGCAGCAGTCTTTCTTGCAGGGCAGACCACATAGTTCTTACTCACTCATGTGCTGCAAGCCAAGGTTGGGCACTCACAGGCACAACCCATCATGTGCTTGGATACACCAGTGGCTCTGGAAATCCATTTATCCAGTGGCAACGAGTTCTACAGCTTAATTATGCTCTCTGAGAGTAAGTACTCCCTCGTATTCATTTCAGCTACGGCTTTACTGTGGTTTCCATCACACCTAGAATGTGTCCCAAACACTTAAGAGTAATAAAAAGTTATAAAGCAGAATTTAGGCTTAAACAATTAAGAAAAAAAAAAAATCCCTGAACAATTCCCTCACCCACCCATCTTGTACAATGAAATCACGTTTTAACCGCTGCCCTGTCCCCGAAGCTACACTGTACCCATTTTCTTTTAATGTCCCCTAGCAGGGTTACCACCAGTACAGCTCCAGCTGAGCCACCAGCATTTTCAGCAGTGTGTCTTCTAAACATCCTCAGAATAGCCAGAAGTAAGTTACTGCTGCTTTGAAACAGAATTTACATTAGAAAAAGTCTGTCTCTTATTAGTTAGGCAGAGTACTGGAAGCACCAGCAGCCAGTTGTAAAACTTCATTTGTATCCAGAATTCCAAAGCCATTATTTAATTTGTTTGGAAAAAATGTAACTTGAAAAAAAAAGGCCAACAAAATAATTAAATAAGAAGACGTGTTTGTTATTAAAGATCCATAAAAATGCAAGTAGGCTCGAAATCCAAAGGCTCTGAAAATTAACACTGCAAGTACATAAAAAGAAAAGCATACTGAATAGGCCTGGCTGGAAGACAACAATTCCATTTTGCTAAACATTTCAAAGCTTTGAAATTTGTTTTTGTTCCAATATGAAACAAAAATGAGACTTTCTCAAAGTTTTCATGAAATGAGAATGAGAGAAAGAATATTCACTCCCTCTGGACCTGAAAAAAATCTTCCCAACAAAGCTGTCTCCAAAATAGATAATGTTTCCATGAAACATTCTGGTTTTGATGAAACAGCATTTTTCAACAGGAAAAAAAGTGTCAGCAGAAATACCATAGCCATTCTAACAGCAAAGGCTTATCTAGATCGGATGCTTGTACGAATAAATTATGTTGAGAACTGAACCAATCTAATTATATTTATATAGGTCCCCATGAGAACATTGTATCACTCTCCTTAGAAAGATACTCTGTAAGATAATCAATCTATTTAATTTTTTTTCTTGACTAAAGATATTTTATTTGAAAAACGTAAGAGGAATCACAGAATAAGCAAAATCTGAGATGTACCATAAGTTAATTTGTTACTTACCTGGGGGAATTTTTCTACAAAGCTATTGACATTCTTATTCCAAAATAAGAATGGCTTTAAGATTTGGAAGATTTTTTTAAAAGAAACTTCAACTGTGGTTCTAAAACCATATAGATTTAACAGAATTAAGCTCTAATATACTAAAGGAAAGTCTCTGCTTGAAACTTCAAGCCATACTGGGCAGCACTGTAGAAAAACTTAGTGCAGTAAAAAGTTCTGCAATGAAAGGGAGATGAACTAATGTTTTTAAGTCTAAATCTACCGAAGGGGAAGAAAACACTCATATTTTATGTAATATTGCACACAGTAATTCCTTACTCTGCTAAGTGTGTATTTGTGCATTAGCTTATTTATGCTCATTTTGGAGAATGTTGGCTCAAGCACAGCTGGATGCCCCAAAAGTGGCAATGAGGACATTTGATTGAACAAAGCCAGGTTCAGTTGTTCCAAAGAATGGTGGTCACAGAAACAAATAAAAAGGCAGATCATCTTTGCCTGCCACAGCAAGCAATATGTTCTTCCATTAATTTTCCTCACCTTTCTCTTGTAGTTCTCTGCAAAATCTTCATTCCAGCTAAGCAGCATGATTTTCCTTCCCATCTCCTGCAGTACTGCTCCATGTCATCTGTGGAACTCAGGGACTGCAGCTGCACTTCACTGAACATGCCATAGGCATCCTGGACAAGGAGGCATAACCTGCAAAACATTCCTCCATTACTCACTGGCATCTGCTCATAACAAACCAGTGAGCAAAGTTCTGAAATGATATTACAAACTTCAGGACAGGGCTTATCCTCTGCAGTATCTGCAGAATCCCTATCAAGTAACGTATCAATAAACAAACCCAACATCATTAAAGGTTTTCTCATGTACATTTTCAGGACATAACAGGGCCATGAAGTAGAGAAGCATGACTGAAAGAAAAAGTACAAGGCTTGCACTGGGGATTAGATTAATTAACTGCTATGCACTATGTGGCTTGTGTACTTAAAAACTAAGAAGGTTGAGTTTTTGCCTCACTTGAGGTGAACTCTACAATAAAGACAGAACAACAGCAGAAACATAAATATGTGTGTACAAAAACTCTGCTTGGAAGCAAGCAAAGCAACACATTTCACAAATAATAATCACCAAGACTGGCAAAGCAAGCATTACATTTTCCCACACTCTTTTTTAAAAGAGTCCTCAGGATGCAAAGAAGAGCAAAACATCATTTTTTCTTTAAAGAAGAACAAAATTAAACAAAACAACATAAAACTGGAGATTGGTATATTCAGAGTTCGGTATGAAGCCCAGAGGAACTATTTTAAGAAGGTAATTAAAGAACCTGCTAAACAAACAATTTGATTAAAATCTATGGAAGTAGGGGCTGTAGGGCTGGGAAGTATTGCTTAACCAACTTGATGGCATTTTGAGAAGATAGTACTGTCATAACAGATAAGGCAAAATCAGTGGATGTCATACATTTAGATAGTCAAAAGCACATTTCACAAGATTCTGCACCTGAGATGAGCAGCCACGATAGCATGAATCATGCAGGGCTGGAGGAAGGAGGCCCCTGCCTACCAGATTGGTTTTAATTGCCTCAGAAAGAGACAGTTAAGCATGGAAACTTTTCAAAGGGAAACAAAAATTACCTTTGAGGGTAGTGCACACATCTTTGTTTCCAAATAAAACTCAGGGGTGCACCAGGCAGCAGAATTCAGTTCATTTCAAAGGTACATGCCAAAACTACCCTCCCCAGAGCAGCACCATTGTTCCCAGCAAGCCAACTCCAACTGCTTTTGGAACATATCCTATAACGTACATGCACCCTGAAAGCATCCAACAGCAGTCATTATATCTTTATAAAGTACATTTCAAACTAAATGAGGTCCTACACTGAAGAAATCCATGTATTTTCCTCACATGGAAAAGCAGGCACATGGAAGAGCACTAATCACACTTTCCTGGTTCATTATGAAGTGTCTAACTTTGGCTTAGACACTCAAGAAGGCTGCATTTGATAGAAGATATAACCCCAAAGGATTTCTGACATCAGCAATTGTGCAAGCACCAGCTAAAAGCCCTCATTTTTTCAAATGCTGGTGCTGATTGTAAGGAGTAGGGAGGGATAGGACTCAAACAAAGACTCCCATATTTTCCCCACACCTGTAGCTACAAAGGTCCCACACAAACCGAGTCATCATCAGAAAAAAAACCCAAAACAAACTAGAAGAACTATGTTTGCCTGCTGCTTTCCATGTTAGGGCTTTGAATTCAGTTAAGAACTCCCCTGAGTTTTAACTGATTTGACTGAAACTCCCCGTGATATTGTTATGTTTGGAGAACCAGAGTGTTCATATTCTCTGAACATTTCTGAAAATCAGATTGAGGGGAACCGGAAAAACAAACCAAACAGTTTTGCCTATGTTAACAAAATGTTGACTGTTAATTGTGAAAAATTAGGCCTCTGTATCTTGGAGCAAGAAGGGCCAACTGAGTTAGTGTCTCATATCAGATCAGTTCAGCAGTCTCTTAACTGATCACTGGAATTTCTCATATCTTCAGTGAGACATAACTGAACACAAGTAAGTCTCAGACAAGCTGGCACCAGGGTCATATTAAGTCCTCTGGGACATGTTAATTGCCCAAATAAAACTAGTTTGGTTGGTGCTGAAGACATCAGTCACTAAAAGAGCATTTTCCAAGTCCTTTTAAGTCAAGCAAAGAGATGGTTTCTGTCAGACATGGGAATCTCAACTCCCTGCATCCCTGGCCACAGATTTCCATTCCTTTGTGGTGGCACATAAATGGCTAGGACAGGAAACTGATCTGACCAAAAAATACTGTAGTCAAATCATCATCATCATCAGCAGCAGCATCTGAGCTCCTTGAAAATCAACTCTGTAAAAGCAAATTCCTACTTGCATGGAGTACTGCTTCTAGGCAAGGATGTATTTTCCTTGAAGCTCCCACTCCAGCTGTCCAGTGCAGGCAGCACATACAGGAATCTCAGGTCACATGAAGGAAGAACGGTCATCTTATGACCATGCTCAATGCAGAGAAGAACTGTATCTATCAGTAATGTTCCCATTCACACTGGGAATACATTCATGATTACTGGCATCATGAAGGAACACAGAGCAGCAGATTCCAAGTGCCTTTGCTCTGTCAGGTTTGTACACAAGAGCAGACAGACACTATATTTACTACACTTGCTCTTAACAGTGTCCAAAAGGTAGTCACAGTTTCTCTGCAATTTGCATTTAAAATGAAATGTGTGTATTCACTCACTTGGAAGTCAGAATTTCATTAATAACCCTTCAGACATCCAATTTCAGACTAAGAGAGAAATATCCCAGATCAACACCATGAAACAAAGCTCACATTCTCCCTGCTTCCCCACACCTTTAAAACAGTATCAATGAATGATGGCAAAACCTTGAAATGCTATAAGTGTTTGAGGGACAACTGATTTTCCCACTAAATGACTATAATGAAATCAGCTGTATCCCACAACAGACTTAGCAATGCACTTGGAGAACTACCCTCCTGTTCTTTGGAGCTGGTTCTGTTCTCATGGATTTTGTACATGCTGTCAGCATCACTGACAGTAGTTCAGCTGCACTCAGAGCCTATTGATTCATGGCCTTAACTTCCTTACCAGTACTCTTTTTCCCTTGATTTCACTTTATTCCAAGAACAGTGCATTTGAATTATTTTCCCATGTTGCAGAGTTGCTCTCATATTACAGCAAATGTTCTCACAAATTAATTTTTAGCAGGCAGTCTAACTGTGATTAAAGCCAACAGCTTGACCCATTACTTTTTCCCCCCCTTTGGACCTCACTACCACGATGAAAACCCACATCAAAATTATGAGACAAGCTGCAAAGCCAAAATTACTATCTGCCCCCCAGGAATCCAGCATTTATGTTTTGTGCACATCTATAGGAAATAGCTTTTTTTCATAAAATCTGGATTTGTATCAGTTAATAAGGTTAAACATACCTTTACCAATGCCTTGTCAGCCTGCATAGTACTCATCTGTTAAAAAAAAGACAGGTAATATCTCCAATTTAATCAGTGGTGCTTGTGCAAGGAGGAAATAAGGGCCATCTTCATTTTTGGGACAACAGGATGTAACCCTGTGTAAGACTCTCAACTTAAAATATGGGTTTGGAAACTGAAATGTCTCATGTAAAACAGCAGAGAACTCACTCCTGGAGAGAGGGGCAGCAGGAAAGCCAGTAGAGGAACAAATGTAGGAGATGCAGACTAAGGAAAAGGTGAAGTATGACACATTGGTAACAGCAAAGGGGGAGAAGATAGGGAATGGTAAGAAGTGAGGCAGAGTTTAGCTNTTTTTTTTTATGTAATGACACAGTAAGTCTCATGCAAAAGCTTGGGAAGATTTAGTTAATTTGCTAATAGCCAGAAGCAAGGATGAGGGCTGGAGGAAGATGAGACTGATTACTCTGCATTATTTCTATGACTGTGCTGATCTTTAGGACAAAATGTCTCCCAGTAGAAATCTGGAGAGGATTACAGGATTAATGCCGTGCCCTTCTCCCAGTTAGTCACTCTTCATGGGTAAAGGGTAAGCCCTTCTTTTACTAATACATTTTTATGCATGAAAAATCTTCTCTCTCCATACTGCTGCCTTTTATCAAGCAGCTGACTTTTTGGAGAGGTAAGGGCGATGAAAACCCCTCCATTTCTGGTCACCTCCAGCCTCCTCAGCAGCTAGGGGAAAAGAATAAGAAAAGGAAGATCTGCAGAGGAGATGAGAGCACAGGGAGGCCAGAACAGACTGATTACAAAGACACTGCCTCTACTGAGTCTCGGGAAAACAAACAGCAGAAATTTGTCATGAGCAGATCTTAACCAACAAGTAATTGTTTTAGCCTTGGGTAGGAGGACAATTGTGTGGCCCAGGGCAGCCCTTCTCCCTGACAGCTAAGCTGTGCACAAGGAGCAGGACAGCCAGACAAACACCATCACCTCTGCAGCACTCTGCACAGACCTCCTCAGCTGCTCGCTCTTTGGAAGGGAGTGAAAGGGGGGAATGGGAAAATGCCTGAAAACTAATTGACTTGTATTAGCTCTGATATTTGCTCATTCTTTATCTTAACCATCCATGAGACAGCTGCTGCTGCTTTGTTTGTCAGAAGGACTTCTTATCTCTGTGAGGTGCGGTCCTAGCAGAGGCATAAAGCACACGTACATAAACACACACAAACAAAACCCCCTCTCCCTTCATCACCAGAGGCACAACACTACCTACACAACTCCAATCCAGCAACTTGTCTGGTCAAGTCTCAAGGTGGAGCTGATTAACTCCTGCTAATATGGCTCAGATTCAAATTGTAACCTGCAGGACACCACCCTACCTGGGTTTAATTTATCCCTACCTCAAGAACTCCTTGCATTCACCATACCCAATTAAAAAAATCAAATTCAGAGCACAGGGACAACTGTCCATCTTCCCTCTTTTAGTACTAACATTTCTCTATTTAACACTATTATATACATATATATGTATATTATATTAATTTAACACTAATATATATATAAAATATACTATAATCCTATTTAACACTAGGATTTCTCTGTTAAAGGCATATAGTAAGTTCCTTCATGCTCTCTTTTGAAAAATATGTACCCATTGTAGCCTTCTCTGGGGAGACACAAGATTTAGAGTTTTCTGTTTAAAATCCGTACCATTTACTGTCAATAAAAAGTGAGTGAAGCTCCACAGAACACAACTATGGATTGAATGCTACAAATACAAATGAATGATGATGGTAACTATCTCCTTCTCTGCATAGGTTGCAGAGGCACACATGTACAGGGGAAAACACAAGCACCATCATTTCCAGTTTAAAAGGGGAATGTCTAACTGGAAGAAAAATTCTGGTCCAAGTACAGACATTTCTAGCACCCAGCCTGATGCTCTGGTTTAAAGCACTGACATGAACAAAATAGTAATAATTTGCTTTGAAAACTGGAGGTTTAAAACTACTGAAAAGTACAGTTTGTCATCACGTATGTTTTTATTTGGCAACCGTGGAAGGGCCCAGAAGGAAAGAAGAAAAAAGGCAGTTCTGGAGTGCTGGACCTGGCAGAAGTATTGGTAGAAACTGCACATGTGATTGGAGTATCACCAGGGAAATGACCTAGTCTTATCTCAGCATCTCAAATAGAAAATATGTAGCAGAGGCCTCTCTGGTCTCAGGAAAGGAAACTTTCATTTTTGCAGACACCTCCTAACAGAGGATTTCTGTAACACACTTGCAAATACTCACTACAGTAACTATACCAAGTTCCCCATTTTGGATTTTCCTTGCTTTCATTACAATTTTTATACACATGTTAAGAAATGGAGTGAGAGTGTAAGTTATAAGAGAACTGTTGCTTATTTTTATTCACTTCCTTGAATCATCACATAGTTCAACACAAACTGGAAAATCAAATACCACTTCCACAAGGTCTTCCCTGATTCCCTGCCTGCTGATTGCTTTTTCCATTTCTTCATTCATGTTAATCCTTCCACCTACTATTTTCTGCCTGTGGCCTGAAGAAGCAGCACTTCTGTGGGAAACAGCTTTTGTGCGTAGGAAGAGACCTGTATGAGCCAAGCGTGTCAGCAGAGCTACCTTCCCAATGCAGAGTGTGCTCGCAGAGAACAGGGCTGCCCAGCACTGCAAGTGTTCCCACTCAAAACATGGAACACCACCTGCCTGGTGGGAGCTCCATGCAACTTGTCAGGAACGGGTGCAGCACGAAAGCCAGCTTTTTGTACTTGCCATGACAACCACGGCTTCGCATGTGACAGTTTTTTTCTGCAAAACCCATTTATTTTAAAAAGTTTTCATGTGACACCGCATGAACTTCTTAAACTCTCCATCTGACACTGTCTCTAAGTGCACTTTTGAATGAAACTGCTGATGTGTGTGTTTTATTCGTACATGGAATTTCTCTCAAAAGTAAACAAAACATTTAAAACCATAAAAAGACATTCCTGACATTCACTCAAACACTAGATAGAGCCTAAGCTGTAATTTCAAACAGTTACAGAGTTACATTTGAAAAATATTTTCAGTATCATGGATAGCTTTGCTTATGTCAGATTCCAAAATGAATACTGAAGATGTTCTACACTGATAGTTTAGATCCAAAGTAATGATGCCATGTAAGTAAATTTTTATAGTGATAGCTGGTTTGGAAGACACAGAGAACTCTCTGGAAAATAGGAAAAATAACTTAAGTATTGCCTAAAAGTTTGTATAAAGGCTAGGCCACAACGGAGCAGTAAGGCCTTCCTCTCTCCAGATCCCCCAGCATCTCAACCCCTCATGGGACATAATTTATGGTCTTTCTGCTAAGATCCATTCCATACAGCTTGTTATGCAAACAAAACCAAATTTGAGTGGTAACAAAAAAACAAGCGCATCAGATCACCCCAGCATGTTTCACTCACTGTGCTGTTAATTGTAGTTGGTAAGAATTATAATGATGCACACCCTCCTCAGGTTCTTCAGTGTACCATTACTTCAGCGTGGAATCCCATCACAACCCCTTGGTTATTTCAGTACACAATTCAGAGAAAATATTATTTTCCTGTATGTCACAATTTACTAATCAAGAGTAAAAATGTATATTTAAGAAACTCACAGGCTCAGTTGAAAACTGCAAGTCTTTCTTATGGATGATGTCCAAAAGAAAAATTATGTTCCAAATATAACAAGTAATTACCACCCAGTCATTTCAAGTACTTATCTATGAATCTGAGGAGGGGTTCTTTGTTTATTTTTTTAATCTCAAGACTTCGTAATTATTGTTTTGGCATCCAAGAATTCCAACAGTTGGTGGGGTGCTGCCAAAAAGATCTTTTCTTGCAAGGTGCTCAGCACCCTCCTTTCCAAGAAAATCAGCATTCAGTTGCTGGTTCTGGCAGTGTTTCACATCATCTTTGCTGCGCTGTGTTTCCTCCACGCCTCAGTTCCTTCTACGTAAAAATCAGAATAAAAGTCCTGTCTTCAAAGGGTGATCTGAAAGCAATATCTGAATAACATGATTGTATCTGAGAGGGCTGGTCCACAAAGTCTATTATGTGTGCTAGATGCCATTGGAGTTAGGGGAGGAGGCTATATATATGTATGTGCATATCTAGAGAGGAAGGGCTTCCTTGCAGTATCAACTCATTTCTTTCACACTACAAGACTCAGAGAACTCTCAGCTTGCCCTGCAGAGCCCACAGTGAGGGCTTTACAGCATCTGGAATAAAGCAAAAACACAGTAGCAGTGGTGCTGGGGTCCCTTATCTTTCAAGACTGCATTGTTTGTGGATTCACCAGACTTACTTCTGAACCACAGAGAACCGTGAATGGGATCCTGGAAGATTTTATTTTACAAACAAAAAATCACCATGCAGTGAGTATTAAAAAAAACCCTGACCATTTCAGCAGGCACAGGTCATCCTAAATCACACTCTTGGTAGTGTAGCACTTCCTATGGCATGTGAAAGGCAAATAAAATATAGCAACCCTGCAGTATTTCTAACACAGCTGTGGCCGTATTAAATAAGACACTCTGCTGTGTCAGTGCCACATCATCCCACTGAACTAGCAGAAAAGTATAACATTCATCAAAAATCAAGGGCAGAGCAAAGAGCCAAGAAGAAAAGCAGAAGTGCAGTCTTGCCAGGGCTCCCTACCCAGCAGAGAGGCAATTTTCTGCCTCCTCGCAGGGCCTGCCGGCTGTGTTTTTCACTCCCGCTGTTTTCCTCTAGTCCGTGTCAGTGGCTGCCTGTCCTAGGTGTGTTTCTAAATGAGGCAGAGGGAGCGTGTTTGTGTGCGCCCTGTGTTTACAAGAGTTATGGTAGCAGTTCTCAGCAGTCCACTGAGAGTTCTAGGAAACGGCCCCTGTTATTTTATTCTCGGTCAATGTCAGCTCATGTCAGGCAGTAAAGATCACACAGGACAGCCCTCTCCATCTCGCAGTCCTGGCCGGAGGCCTCAATGGGAGAGGGAAAGGGAGCGAGCTGCGAGTGGGCGGAGAGCCTTCCCAGCACTCTACCAACCACTGCAGGAGGAATTATGATAAACACCACTCTGGAAACCAGATACAACAGTACATTGTGTTCTTCTTCGGAAAAACAACCCGACTTCAGCTCACTTAAAGTAAACAGTTAATCCTGTTTATCTTTTTTTTTTTCTTTCTTGATGAGTTGTTAACAGAACAATCTCTTCTGCAAAGCAAATAAGAGATCAGTCCCTTAAATTCATACAGATTTTTTCTTTCCCCTAGAAAAAAAAAAAAAAAAGCAGTTTGATATGTAAACTTTCTACTATCAGCAAACACTGTGGAATAACAATCTTTCTTGGCTTAAACTGGCTTAACAAAGTGATGCCAAAACTGAATGAAACCTTTCCCTCACTTACATATTTTATTTTGGAAAACTGAGGTCCCAAACAGAATGTTCTATTCATCCCTTTTAACTATTCAGTTTCTGAAAAGAACAAGCAAAACTGGTAAACGAAAAAAAAAAAAAAAAAGAGGATATTTGTTGTCCTTGCCACAGGAGCACAGGGTGCCTGGGGAGTAGAGATCAGCTACTGAGCAGGGGGGTGGCTGGTCCCAGGTTTTCTCTGAGAGGTGAAAAAGAGGAGTCAGACTAATTGACTGCAACTAAGGTAACAAACTGTTATCCTCCTTTTCAAAATATATGCTTACTGTGCAAATTCATGGTGTCCCTGACTTCCAATAATAAGGGTGATTAATCAGAAAAGCAGCTGGAATTGATTATGTTGTTTTGCTGGAGTCACCACAGTCTACCTATTAACTACTTCTTATTAGGACTTCAACCCAGTCCACTGAAAGCTACAAGATTTCCCAGAGGGAATTTTAATTTTTAGCACTCAGAAGTTTAAATAGTTCTGAAAGTCAACAATGAAAGTGTGCTTAACATCCCTGGTCAGTAAAGTTTGTTGATTTAGCTATTTATAATTAAAAAAAAATAAAAATTGAAAAACTGTAAGATGAGAAGAAAAATATTTCCCTGTTTTATTTTTACTCATTTTGCAAGCTCTGAGATCCTGTGTTTTCTGTGCAAATGATGCAATGAAGTGCAAAAATGTAAATTCGCATGAGTGAAAGTCTGATTTTCAGATTTTTTAAAAAAATCTTTTACATGCAAAATTTTTATATTTATCCTGTTTGTTTGCTTGTTTGTTTTTTCCCTTGAATTCTTAATTTAGTTTACCTTTATTTTTAAATCTTTTGCAGCAGTTGCTGAATTTACTCCAGTGAGCTCTAATGTGACAGAGCAGGAAAAAGCAGAGCTATTTCCCATTGCAGAAGGGAGGCAGGCTGGGGAAGCAGCTATCAGTGACTGGGGCCAGATCCCCAGAGGAGCAGCCTTGGGACTATTCCCTCAATCCACCACTTAGCCCACCATGGCCTCCAGGGAAGACTGGAAGAGCCAGTATTGGTAGGACAGGACTGCTGCTGAACACTTCATCTTGCTCCAGGTGCACCCTGTCATTTAACCCCCACCCTCCCAGTGCTGCACCTGCACAAGAAAAGCATGAGGGTTGTCCCCTCAGGATTGTGCCAAATTTGTCCCCAAAGTGAAGGACAGTCCACAGCCCTACCTATGAAAGATCCAGCTTGCACCAAGGTGCTGCAGCTCTGAGCAGGGTGGGTACCGGCTGCAGGACTGCAGGGAAGAGGCAACAGACTTTGGTAAAACCTCTCTCTCGGGAAGCCAGAGAAGAATGTGCTGGTCCTACTGTCTCTACTTTTTGGGAAACTCTTGGATGTAGGAGAAGAAAGCAATAAACCTAAATCATTTAGGGTGCAGTTGTAATCCATGTACAAAAAAGACCCTCGTGTTTGACCCTGTAGTGGTTGACCACCTCCCTCAGGAGGGAATGGATCATCCAAAAGGAATGTGGATGAGAGGTGAATCAACTGCAGATCCTTGGGAGATAACACAACAGTGGGAAGAAAATGTGGAAGGTGAAGGAGACAAAGATGAGGAGGAAATGTTCTCTGGTATCACCTCTTTTCTGCTTCCTTCCTTACACCTTGCTGCTCTCCATATCTCTTTAAATTAGGGGTTAGGGGGGGAATTGCCAGCCTGTGCTAACACAAGTATTATCCCATGGATGACCTACAAGTATTACTGAAGGAGCACTTTCTCCAGATACACTGGGATTTTTTACATAAGAAATGGACACAACAAGCCCTGCTGAAAGAGAGGTGCAGATGGCAGCAGTTCTTCCAATTTGAAAATGAAAAATCAAGTTTATTTGCCATGTTAAGCTTTTATTTGAACTTTGCAAAACGAGAAATCCCATTTTCAGTCACAGGTCAAGCAAAGCTTTATAAATTACTTTTAAATAAGCAGTGGGTTTGAGCCATTATCTAAAGCTCACTCAAATTAACACCTTTCCATTGATTTTAATGAGCTTTATTTCATGCTGTATAGCAGGCAGAGAAAATGTCTGGGCACCATCAGTTACATTCCTTCATCTTGATTTCATTCAATCATTCATGCAAATTCCATGCTTCTCTTTTAAACCATCTAAACTGAACACCAAAGATCAATCACTGAAGCAATTTTATAAGCACTATATGTAAATTTTGTTGTAATTTCAAGGAATCATTTTTAGCAGGATCAGAACTTGGAATATAGCACACAGTGCATAAAAAAATCTTGAATTTGCCGTATTGTTTGTCTGTTTGGGTTTTTTTTAAATTGTTTTTAGGTGGCATTTAATTGGGTAATTTTAAAACAGGCACAGAGAACCTCTCACTTCTTTCAGCACTTTATCTTCATATGTGTAAGATTTCAAATATTATGTGGGCTAGTGGGAAGTGTCCTAAAATAAAGTCTCTCCCAGAGCATCTTAATCACCTTGTACAAATGATAGTCTATATTTTATATCTCATGCATGTGGAATACTATTTAATTGTAATGGCATAATCAGTAATTACACTGGATTTGATATAATAACCCTGATCAAATACTGAGAAACTACGTGCATGGTATATTTGATTCCTTTTTTTTGCTTCCCAGTGCAAAAAAAAAAACAGTCCTGAAAATAAGAACCTGTTTAAATATCCATACAGCATAGTTCTCATCATTTATAGTCCAAGGAAAAGAAGAGAACAGAACTGAATCTAATCAAAACTGCAGGAAGTGTTTAGAGACACAAAAGATAATAACGTAAATTAGAACTGGATTAGGGCCCTTAGTACCTATCTATTCATGCCAAAAGAGGTGATTTAATATTCTGTGGTTAAGATTCTGGGTTTGTGTTTTATCCAAAAGACTATTAACAATAACACATTGTTCACCTACCACCATGCTGGTGGTGTTACAGCCTCTGATGTGATTCAGCACAGACTTGAAGGGACAGCCACTGCTAAACATTTGGATTTTCCATTGCAGGCCAGCAGGAGATACAACATCACAGCCAAGATAACAAGATAACTTTTGTCTTTAAAACATGCGGTTTCCTGTTGATACTGTTCTGTATTGTCACATTTGCTGTCATGTCCTCTTTTTCCTGTCACACATTCCTTCTCTAATTAAGTCTTCAGGGTACTGCACGGAGGAAACATTAGGACAGGGACCTGAGATCAGGGTACCCGCCCTGATCTTCACTGGAGCATCAGTGTCACACAAGCAGATCAAAGCTTTGCTGTAGCCGTTTAATCATCAGTCTCTGCTGCTTACCCGTCTAAACCACAGGCAATAAGGCTTGGTATTTGTATTTTCTGGGTACTGTCAGCAACTTAGCAGTTGCATTTAAATCCTTCCAGGCTCTTCACTTGAGTAGGATCTCTTTGTGCAGAAGGGTGTCAAATCAGGCTGTGAGGCTGCTCCTCCAGCCTGGCTCCACCCTCATGCCCAGAGCAAAGCATTCAGGAACTATCAGAGGGAGCTCTGGAGGTTGCTTTAAGGGGGTTCCTTCCTACCGGACATGTGATTATAGGACGCAGAGAGCTGCCAGCATAGGAAAATGACAAAATTTAAATAAATATAGGCCGTATTTTCATGCATTGCCTGTTGTCACGGGACACGCTGTCCATGGTGTTCTCTCTCTCCACTGCCAGGTAATGTGAGAAACCTGTGGTTTTGGATCACTGTGACACTATGTAACTCATGTACTCCTAAGGTGAACCATAAAAAGACCCTACATTTAAATATCGAAATACGCTAAAACAAAATTGACAAAGCCTTCAAACAATGTTCTCAAAAATAAGAGACAAAATGCCTACACTTTTTAAAAACGTGCTTTCTGATCACCCACATTCAAAACATGTCTCCTAAACTCCACTGCTGCAAGAAGTGTGAAAATATCAACAAGACAAGAACACAACAAATGAAAACATTGTAAGTGAATCCCACTTGGATAAATTTAAGCATTTTGTTTTACCAATTTTAAAAAAACTAAGCTAAAAAAACCTAACCAAAGTGGAATTTCTAAACAAGTGGTTTCAGAGTAGGAAAATGGCATTGTTTCAAAACATACCATTTCAGCAATTTCACAACTTTTCATTTGCTTGTACAAGCTTTTCATAAGAAGTTTCCATTATTTTACAAGTTGATCTGACAGAAAATTATTTCTTTGAAAAATTCCCAAACATTTTTCCTAGAAATATTTTTCAAACCTCTAATGCAGTAACTATTCATTAACTTTCAAGGCTTCATTTTGACAAAATGCATTTATTCAGCACACCAAAGAATAATTATCCAGTATGCCTGTGAGTAGAAGCAATGCTGAACAGTGAGAGACAGAGATGCAATATAAAGATTTATTTCCTCTTCTTCTCTCACAATAGCTGTAGAAATACATTTGATCATGTGTTGGGTTTGGCTCAGGTAAAGTTAATTTTATTCAGAGTAGCTGGTATGGCTTTGTGGTTTGGATTTGTGCTGGAAAGAGTGTTGATAACACAGGGATGTTTTAGTTATTGATGAGCAGAGCTTGCACAGTCAATGCCTTTCCTGCTCCTCACCCCACCCCACCACTGAGGAGGCTGGGGGTGCATAATGAGCTGGGAGGGGATAGATGACCCCAACTGACCAAAGGAATATTCCAGATTATATGGCATCATGCTAAGAAGGAGAAAGAGGTGAGAACACTCATAATGATGGCATTTGTCTTCCCAAGTCACCATGACCCACGATGGAGCCCAGTTTTCCTGGTGATGGCTGAACAACTGCCTGCCAATGGGAAGGGGCAAATGTATTCCCAGTTTTCCTTTGCCTGCATGAGCAGCTTTTGCTTTACCTGTTAAAGTGTTTTCATCTCAAACCATAAGTTTTCTCACTTTTACTCTTCTGATTCTCTCTGCCATCCCACTGTTGAGGGATGGAGTGCGTGGCTATGTGGGCTTAGTTGGCACCTGGGGTTAAACCCTGACAACACATAACCTTTCTCTTAAGCAGAAGAAAAGCTCTGAGGAAAGCTGTAAAAAAGCTGCAAACCTCTCTTGCATGTCGATTTTAAATTTTGGAACTTAACAAGATAAAAGCAAATTTTTGAGTTTACATCTCTTCCTGATTGTTTAAAAAAGCCTGTTAAAGCTTAGGAAAAGTAGAAGCCTAGAGGGGACAAAAAGGTAATCTTTAACCTTAGAAAGAAAACCCAAAACAGCCTGCATCCTTTATGGAAAAACCCAGAGGATGAGACTGCTGGTGCCATTCCTGGAGACTGAACATGGCTATAGCTGTGTTCCTGGGGGGCTACCAGGGCGGGGTTCAGGCCCTGATCCTGATCAAGGCAACACAAGAGCTGCATTCTGCCTTTATATGCACCTGAAACAAAGGCATTGGGCTGGGTATGGGACCAGCAGCTGCCTGGACACCACCGGGTATTTGAAGGAAGTCAGTGGAGAAGCCCAGTGAGGATTATGAACCTCACTAAGAAAAGGGGCTTATTCCAACCTCCTCCATTACCTTCTTACCTGGATTCTGCTAGGCTTGAGGCAGTGCTGACTCCCAACAGCAGCTGCAGGATCTGATCTGGATTTTACAGTGTAACTGCACCTATGGTTTCCATAAGTGGTTAAAGTGCATTTCCAGTAAAATGTGGGAGAAACACCCATGAGAATTTTCTTGGAGAAAAGATAACTACAACCTATACCTAACCCAATTGGGATGTATCATTATCACTAATTTTAATTTCAAAACTGCAACAGGCATGAACCATATTTCACTGGTTTTTAAGCTGGTCAATAGGTTCTTTTAATGGCAGTCCCACAAAACATACAATGTTCCACACACAAAACTGGATTTTGAATTTTTTTCTATTTGCATGGAAGCTTAATTCACCACAAACATTCCTTTCTTGACCAAAAAGTTGTTTATCTACAGCACACACAAAAATTTATGTTCTCGTAGGACAAAAAAATGTGGTATAATCTGATTTGGGATGAAACACCAAAAGTACATTTAATTTCATCCTAGAGGGGTTTAATTTGAATTAATAACTCTGTCTTTCCCCATTCATTTCCCCCTTCTCCCCAGTCTACTATACTACATGTGCTTTTCACTACTGCATATACTGACATTTGTATACCTTCTGAACCCAAATTTCAATATGAGGTATCAGTGAAAGATTCCCAGTATTCCTCATTTTTTCATTCCACACATGAACACTAGCTTTAATCCTACAGCTGGTGTGATAATGTATTAAAACTCTTACATAAACTGTGTATTTTTTGTATATTTTATATAATAATTTTGAATTATTATTAAATTGTTATTATTAAGTGGTAGGAGCTGGGACCAATCAACTTTGTAAATACAGCTATGTGAACAACATTCACCTGATGAAGTGGCAGGAATGTTTTGCAGAAGTCAGGTACAGTTCCCTAATAGGCAATACTGTTTTCTAGCTAAAAAAAGACCAGTTAACAAAAGATTATAATGGTGAGCAGGGTAGGAAAAGAAAGTGAACAGAAGTTCTTTCTGTTCCACGTGCACAAGACAACAACAGAGGAACAGAAATCTCAAGGCATGGATGCAGATTTGTCTTGGAGCTCCAGGTAACTTCTCTAATGTCAGTGTTTATAAACCTTAGTAAGAAAGCAAGCAGCCACCAGGTGCCAGAGGGAAACACTGAAATTATTCCAAAATGAGGTCATAGGAACAACTCATCATTTCCAAACAAGTACTGCAACAACTAGATAGAGGGTGCTGGTGATGGCCTGGAAGGACGCACTCTTGGGAAAAGCACCATCCTCACCACCTGTATTTTTGCCCACCTGAAGAGCAACAGGGACAATTTGTCTACTTCAACAGCACCTACAAGGTGTTATTTATTCGGGATTAGAAACACAGAAATGGAAACTACCGTTATAACTGCTATATTATAATAATTACAATGATCCTCTTCTTCTACTGACTCAGTTTATTAAAGCTGCCAGAAAAGACTGCCTAACTGTGACCACTGCTTAGGAGTTAAGAAGCCGTTCAAACTTTGGGTATTTGCAGTTGCAGAAGGGGTTGCACCATTTCAGAACACAGCTGGTGAAATGGAATAAGGGGGGAATGCATCCTTTGGATATTAAATGCTTCCTAGTTTTCTCGTCTGCAGGTTGACTTCAATGGCATTAAATTGAAAAACAATTAAATCATCAGTATTTTCAAAATAAGTTATCTGAAGCCTACACTGGGCAGAAATAAAATACCAGTTATTTACACAACACACAAAACCAGCTTGGAATCTTATCACAGCTGCACACAAAGTGATGTTCCCAGAAAGCAAGAATATTATTTTTCACACTGCAGCAGCATTTTCATGTACAGTAAGAAACTTTCACACAAGCTTCACACCACAACAGGTTTTACTTAGAAGTTTCCCTGAAATACAACCCTGACAAAAGGAGAAGCCAAGGAATGCTCTTCCTTTGTCTTTCCAAGTCCTTCCTAACACCTCTGTTTAATTCAATCAAATTACAATGATCTGTGATGAGGTCAGTTTGCAGTTTGGGGTAAGACACAGAAGAATGCCATGTGAAGAGAAAGAACAACATCTACTATCTCTGATGGCTTAAGGCTGTATTAATCTAATAAAACTGCTCAAAGAAAACAGAACTCAGACTTTGAAATGCTCAGGGTCAAAATACTTGGTCTGCTTACAAACAGACAAAATGAACTTCCATGTCCTACTTGCTTTGTGTAAGATTGTTGTATTAAAAGACTGAAATTTAACATAGGCAATCTCAGGACACAGGAAACTTCTCACATTGTTTTCAAATTTCTAGTTGAGTAATGAAAGAAATATTAACATCTCCACCTACACTTCCCCACAAACTAAACTTTTTAATTACGAGATTCAGCTACAAAAATATCCAAATTCTCATGGCATGCATTTGAGTGCTCTGTAGATTTCAAAATCTTTTTATCTTCTGCAACTTGAAATTATGTCCACTGAAGTATTTTTCTGTAAAATAATAAAATTCTGTATTTTTCATTATGTACAAGAACAGCAAAATTTTAAACTAAACATTCTTCCTTATGCAAACGTAGATGCATATACACATCCATGGAGGGAAAAAATATATACGCACACATACCGAACTTTCAAACTTGAAATCAATATTTTCCAGGTGGTATCAACAATGAGGTTAGCATCCACAAACTCAAAATTCTACAGATTTAGCATCCACAAACTAAAAACCAGTTTCATGTCAGAAAGCAGAGAAACCAGATCAGGGTTTTTCTGCCCTACACCACTGATTCCACAGTTTCAAGCTGTCCTCTCTCCTCCTTCATAACTCTGATGGCAAAACCAAGTTGAGAGAGCGCAATAAATCAGATCAGGGAATTGATTTGCCTTAACAAACAAATTTCAGACACAAAAATGAAGTTATTTACCTGCAGTACTACATCCAGGTTTGGAGTCCTCAGCACAGAAAAGCCATGAGACCTGTTGGAGCAGCTCCATAGGAAAGCTACAAAAATTACCAGAGGGCTGGAGCACCTCTTCTATGAACAGGCTGCTGAGACAATTGGGATTGATCAGTCTGGGGAAGAGAAGACTCTGGGAAGACCTTGCTGCCTTTTAATATCTAAAAGGGGCTTATAAGAAAGATGGGGACAAATTTTTCAATTGGTTTTGTTGTGGTAGGAAAAGGGGTAATGGTTTTAAATTAAAAGAGGGTAGATTCAGACCAGATATATGGAGCAGATTTTTTTTTTTTCAAAGAGGGTGGTGAAACATTGCAACAGGTTTTACATAGAAGTGGTAGATGCCACATCCCTGGAAAAATTCCAGGTCAGGTTGGATGGGGTTATCTAGTTGAATATGTCCTTGGTCAAGGCAGGGTGGTTGGACTAGATGGCCTTTAAAGGTCCCTTCAATCCAAACTGTTTTATGATTCTGGGTTTTTTTGGCATCAGTTTGCTGACTTAGCATCACAAACAGCTGTCCCAGATCATCTGAATGGGCACTCTGGCATGTAGTGGCAAAAAGACAGCTCACTGGGGTGAGGAAATCTGGGAAGATAGACACAGAGTCAGATTAATTTCAAAGCAGATTAGAGAGAGAGACAATAATTTAGCATAGATTTCCCAACGAGAGATCATAGCTTTGTCACGCCCAAGATGAAGCATAAAAACAAATGGGCTTTTTGCCACTGGTTGAAGGTCCATCACAATCCTCCTGCCTGAAGCATTTGTCTTTTGGCTTGGTTTTGATGGAAATATTGGTCTGAAACCCCACAGATTGGGGGGAATTGTTATTCTTGCAAGAATAACACTTGTAAAAATAATTTTTTCACAAAATATTTACACAAATTATAGCGCACAATGTAACATTAGAAACAACATTGCATTTTAGTTTTATAACTGCAGAAGAGACAGGCAAATTTAAAAATGCAAGCTTAACCTAGCAGGACCAGCAGAAACACTTCAAAATCACTGAAAGCCAGTCTAATGGAAAACATGTTTAAAACCCTATAAAAAGTTTACTTTTTTGCATATTTTAAAGTCCATTTAGTCTTTTCAGTTTGCCAATGTGCGTTTACGACTGTGCACTACAAAAACACACAAACACATAATCTAATTTCCCCAGCAGAATCAGTTCACTAACACCGAATATGTAAAACAGTCTTCAAAAGTGAAGTTCAGGCTTTCAAACTCAAATTTCAATCTGTGTCCAAGTGCCAACTACACTTTTGACTCATATTTCTTCTCATGTACTTTCCACATAGTTTACTGAACTTATTAAACTCACCTAAAGCTTCAAATATGGATGTCATTTAATGGTCCACTATAGTGATTTTCTATTCTACTTGTAAATCAGTTTTATTTAAAAAACTTTTCAAGATCCTTCAGTGACATCTGCAACTCTTGAAATACACTGGAGTGAGAAATCATTATGTTCAAATGAACATATTCACTTTAGTATTTCTTTTTCTTGGACTGAGGCAGATCAGCTGGTAAATTAGACTGTTATGAACATTGGTTCCTTTGCTTTCTCACTTCGTACTTGTAGGAATTAAAATTAATTTTTATTTTTCCATAATGACCAAAATAGTACCTATTTAAGGAGATATTCACAAACCCAGCAAATTTTCTTGCTGATATAAAGGGAGGGAAAAAAAAAGGGAAAGAAATCATGTTTGCTGTTCTTAAAGAACTAAATGGATATAAACTGTCAGACTCTGGGTCATCATTAAGCACAGGCCAGAGCATTGGCACGAGTGACTGTGTTATGAAGCCTACAAGCTTTATTTGGTTTTTAGTTCACATTCCTTTAGAGTGAGACATTCTTAATTTGGGAGAACTACGGGTAAACATTTAAGGGAAAAAATTATTAAATATTTCCTTTCACAAAGGTAGCAGGCAAAATAAAAATAAAAACAACTCCTGCACAAAACGCTAAAGGTGGTCTTTAACTATCAAAATTCAGCAAAGCAACTGAGGTTATCTATGCTCCTTTCTGACACACACTTGGGGCTTTTACTACTGAGAGACCAATCTTCCCTTTACCATTTACCATTCACAAGCTCCTACTACATTAATTTTCAGACTGGGATAGCATTATCCATATGTGAAATGGATATCCAAGTAGTCCAGTCCATCATATGGAGGTAACAGTCATTTATGTACACTTGCACCTAGATTTAGCATTACAGAAGAAGTGAAAATACTTACAAGATAACGGTACTTATTACACCACCTGATGTAATACATAACTACTGGTCACTTCTCAAACCTCTCACTGAACTCCAGTAGCCTTTGAGAGCTGTTTGTTGCAATTCAGTTTGTTCAGAGACAATATTTTAAATGTTCTTGCTCCAAAGAACTCTTGGAATGATGAAGATATCTGAATATTTTCTTTCTAAATATGAAAC
This sequence comes from Peucedramus taeniatus, assembly GCA_013400575.1. NCBI lineage: Eukaryota > Metazoa > Chordata > Aves > Passeriformes > Fringillidae > Peucedramus > Peucedramus taeniatus. The sequence continues at coordinate 88,731 of WBNO01010706.1, forward strand.
ATTTTCTGCTTGCAGAAGATTTCAGAATTTTAAACAAATATAAAATACAGTTTATTCTCCCCAGTGAAAGAAGACATCCTGTAGAGGGGTCTGAGGCTTGAGAGCACACTGCAATTTCTGCTGGCTTTAGCCCTCGGCACTACAACTCATTTATCTAAGTCTGAGAAATCCACAGGAACACCTAGATCAGATGTGTTGATCAGTGTGTACAGAGAGCTAAACCTTATCCTAACTCTACAAGCAGGAACATGCTGGCCTGACTGTACATGGACCAGGGATATCAAAGCTCTCTTCCTCCTCTGACCAAATCAGATACAAACTTTCTCTAGAGAAAATTCAATGGCATGCTCACCACCCCTGCTGCACTATAAACTTGATGTGATTCTTAGCTACTGAAAATACAGAAGATTGCCTCCTCTTCCTTGTATCTATAAAATGATGTGTGGCTCCTGGCTTCTTAGGAAAGGTGTTCCTGTCCTGATCCCTAACTAATTGTCAAGACCAAAGTCCAAAGAGTTTGCACTAAATGGGCAAATTTTTGAGACCAACTTGGTAGCTCCTTCCAGTCAGCAAAGTTGAGGTTGACTTTCAAAATTTTATCACAATTGTGGTAAAGCCAAGGTTTTATTAGCACTTCCAGTATTTGATGTAATTTCCTATAAACTTCCCAATGTAGCTCAAAAATAATCTGGGGCACCATCAGTATAACAAAACCTTGGGTGTATGTTTTCCTGAAATGTCATGCGAACATCTAGAAGAGTTCTCTTTGTGGTACCATCTTAATGGTGTCAGACCAGAAAAGGAGAAGTCAGTAACAACAAAGCAAATTTTGCTTCTCAGATGTCCAATGGAACAATACGCCAAAGATTTAACCTTCCAAAGGAGCAGGCAGCAGATATTTAGCAGAATTAGTTTCACAGCACTGTGTGTCACCACAGTTATGCATAAAGATGTCACAGAGCTTAGCCTTTGAGGAGAGAACAAAATAACTGAAAAACAAGACTGACAGGAGGAGAATAAACTACTTTTTCCTGGGAACTGAGCTATGCTAAATAACTGATCCTTCTTGAAAAGCCTCCAGTATCACACTTCTTTGACAGTTCACTAGTTAACCTGCTGCCTGTCACTGAAACTGGAAGTATTTACCAGCTGATATTATTAGTCATGTGACTACAAATATTAATCATATTTATTTTAAAAAGTTGGTGTAGTAATTGCAGTTTCTTACTCATGAGGGATAAAATGCTGCATTCCACTTCAGTTTATTGAAAATTTCAGGACTATGTTAACTGCTGCCTAATGTACCTAAAATATAGCCAATGAAATATTTTTTAAAAAATCAAAAGATTATTTGTATGTGGCTTACTATATTTCTTAAACAATACAAGGGTAAAATAAAACAATATTTTGTTTTATTTTTTTTTTAATGCCAAAACAAGGCATTTTACCCTTTTAAACAATAAAAGGGTAAAATGCCCTAACAAAGAATCAAGGTATTATGACATGGTAAAAGAGATAATCCTACCTGATTGCTACACCTTTTAAAATTATGTATAAGAAGTCTTTTGTTCCCTGGTTTTTGCAATGTCAAGCAACTCATAAATAATAATCTGGACCTAAATAAACATATGCTAGTTAAAAATCCCATATTTATTTAAAGCATTAAATGAATCATTACTTCAAGTATTCAAATGGCAGTGTCTTTCCTCAGTTTCTTACCTAACCTCTCTTTTATAAAGGCAACCTAAGACTGTGCCAATAAGCTATCAGCAAATTTTTCTCAACCTGTTTAAAACATTCACCAGACAGTTTTAAATACCTTCAGAAATGCTTAATATTATTATATTATGCTAGCTTAAAGTAAGAAGCTATCTGTAAGTCTTTAAAGCAGGAGAAACTGATTTATCAGGATTTTTTTCAGTATTCCCTTAATGCAATTACCTCAATTCCTGTATTTTGTCATTCTAACAGTAAAATCAAGATTTTTCAGCAGTTACAAGAAGCAAGAATATGAAGAAAGTAAAGAGACCCTGATAATACAGTCAAGACTTAAAACCCCATACATGTTAAAGAGTTTGTTTCTTGAGTTTTTTTTAATAAGAGAAAAGTATCTTCACTTGGGGTTCACTTCTCCCCTTCACTTGGGATTCACTTCTCTCCTTCACTTGTAACATGCCTAGATAAGCTTAAAGTGTTCTTTTATTCAAAAGAGGGTTCAGTTCCTTATTAAAAATTACTTACAAAGAATTACTCTTTGCCAGTGGTTTGTATCAATTTAAGAGAGTAACATAGAGAGATGTGTTTTTAAAGTGGGAAAATCCCAGCAACCCACAGACTCCAGCAATGAAAGCACATTCAACCTCTTAAGAGAGTAGGTGACAGGACAAAAAGAAAGCAGGGCCAAATCTTGGATTAATCCACTATGAAAAAATGGCTAAATTGGTGTTTGAAGGATTTCTTGATACGACATTGCCAAAGATGGCAATGTCCAGTTGCCCCCTCTCTCCACCCCCCTTAAGTAACAGATAGCTGCACCCAACTAAAACCACCTTTGTTTAAATACACAGTTTCTTATGCCCTCCCTCATTATCTGGTCAGAATTAATGATTATCTGATTAATTAATTGTTACTCAATTACCACCTAATCCATTCATCATCAAGGTATCCTAGGCACACCTTTACAACCACAATAAATAAGATGAATGTTCATCTCCTCCTCTTCTTTTCCCACATCTCCTTCCTATCCTCCCTTTCCCACTCCCCCCAGATGAATACATTCCAGGATTTATTTTCCTGTATGAGATCCAAGAACTAGAGTGTTCTCTCCTCATTTTCCCCACAGGGTGAATAGGAGATGTCCCAAGCCCACCCTCTGATCTCACCTTGGGGTGAGTGTCAGTGACTCTTGCAGTGTTACAGTTATAGCAGAACTCCTTAAAACGTGGTCCCACATTGACCAACATTCCTCTACTCTCTTCCCTCCTCCAGTGCTACTTTTTGGGGTTCTTATTATTTCTCAGCTCCTTTCAGAGAAGCACCTCCTTAGCCCAACTCACTTTAATTGCTCGGAGAAAACTCTGAATGAACAAACTACTTTAAATGTGAAACAATCAAAAGAAATATAAATTCCTGAATAAAATTCTAATCACCGTACTGTCCTATTCCACATGCTCTGCAACTGGTCTATATTGTATGCCATATGCCAAAATGATTTGTATACACTACTGACATTTTTCATGTTCTCTGCAATGTTTGGAATGCCACATGGCACAGGGTGCAAGAAGATAAGATCGTTTATGTAAGCAAAATACGACCTTACAAGTGTGTAAATCCCTTATGTGCGTATGCAGGAGAAATAGCTGTGAGTACCAGTACTACCTGTATGTGTAATTATTTGCTTTACATGCCACATCAATTCTGCAAACAAATAGTAACTATTTAGCAATATTAATCTCTTTCTATTGTATAACACCGAGCAGGGGAAAGAGACAGAGAAAGGTAAGACTTCAAAGTCCACTAATAAATATATACTGGCTGCAAACTAGTATAGAGATGTTGAGTTTGCGCTGTGAAAATAGAAGTTCATGGCTGATAAAACAGCAGAAAACGGAAAGAACAGCCTGATCCAAAAAATCAAAAGTGCAACAGGCTGTGCCGCTCTGGGAGAAAACATGGGCCTAGAAAGAGTAAACACAGAATTTATATGTAACATTCATTCATATAAACATATATATAAGCCCACACACATCCTAAGTTGCGTTCTTGTGGATTTTTTTTTTTTATAATTCACAAGCAGATATAGATAAAACTTACTAAACCTTCCTGTTTAGAATCTGCAGGTGATAAGGTTAAGTACCCGGAAATCAACAGATGACACATTTCTGCATATATTCTGCAGAAATCCAGTATTGCATCTCTTTTGACTGTTTTGCACCTGTGCCTCTCCACATATGGCTAAAGAATGTCTGTTTGTATTAGCAGGCCCACATCTTGAGCAGACCAGTACTGTTTGAATCAGGGGACATTTGAGCCCCACTGCTGGGTAAGAAAGAGGAATTCTGCCAGCCCCGGGACAGGCTACAGGTAACTGCCACCCACTTGTTGCTTCAGACATACGGAAAGTATCATGTGATGCCCTCACAGAGGGAGCTGGAACAGTGTGGTTTATGCCCTGCTTGGGAGGATGGCTTGGGAACAGCTTTACTTCAGCTCTCTGTCCTGCATCTCGAAATATTTCCTGCTTGGGGTGGCATGAACCTCTCAGGCTGGAGGAGGAAAGCCTATCCTTTATCTCTCTCCCGCTCCTCCCTTTCCAACCCCAACTGTTTCCATGGTAGAGCCAGCTGCAGCCGCTGCCAAAGAAAACAAGGCATTTTCCCACCTCGAGGGCATTCCCCTCTGAACATCAAACGTCCACAGCAAACAATGGAGTTGAAACAGCTTTGCAAATAAAAGGTCATAAGAATTTTTCATAGTGGAAAAATATCAGGCTACCTACTGGCAGGGGTTGCTTAAAGCTCCCAAACACTACACATGCTTTCAAACACTTCGCTGCGAGCTGACCTAGTCTTTGCTGAGACATTGCATGGTCCCAGGTGATGTAACTTGAATTCATTCTCCCTCAAGCTATTTTGTAATCACCTTAATTGTCAGGTCTTAAAAAGAAGAGATTTTCAGTTCTTTGGGAAGGGAGTGCATTTACATGCCTTAAGAAGCCAAGCAAACTGGAGGGTGCTCTGAAATAGCAGGTCATACACTAAGCAGTGCACGAAGTAGGGGAAAGGAGAAAGGGCATGTGCTACTGGAGAGCTTCAGGGAGAGGAGCAGAGCATGTGATAAGCTGTTGATGGAGCTGTGCTTTGCAAGCTCTAGCCAAAGGACAAATGAGCAATGCAGAGAGACCCTGGCTGCCAGAAGCTACTGAACCCACACTAGAGGCCTCCATGGAGACTTGGCAGCATGGGGTTCAGCAACAGCAGGAGCCACATGTTTTCTGGGCTCCTGCTCTGTGCCTGCACATACACTCAGCCCTGCCAGCACAGCAGTCTCCCATGGGGTCACGTTTCCCCATGGTCACCCTGGCCCCCACCCAAACATCCCCTCTGCTCCACTCCCCTACAGCACCGGCATTCCTGCCTTCTCCATAAGCACACTCTGGTGGCCTTCCCTCTCTTCCCTCTCTCAGAAGCAGAGGGGTTTGTCAGGAAGTGTGTGATACCCACTGAGTGCTGCTGCTAAGAAGATGAATAGAGAACTCTTAGTACCTAGACCAAGAGCAGAAGATGAAAGGTAATTCAAGAAATCATTTGGTGGGAAAAATACTGGACAAGGTATCACTGACCAAGTTTCTGTTACTAATCCCTAGCTAAACGAAAATTCCTTCAGATGAGCATAACAAAATAGTTTTGCTGTGGGAAATCACCAGAGTTTAATTACCATGTATTTGGCATTCATCTCTTCCAGAATTCTGCATACAGGTAAGCCTCAGCAAAGAGGGAAACTGTGATTATCTGCATTTTTCTGCACTGCTGGGGCAGTGGAGGTAGGGAGTGGCAGGCATGGGTTGAAGGTTCTGAATTTTCAGAACTAATTATGTTGAAAATGAAAATGAAAATTGTCATAATTTCGTAATAAAAAGGGCTTGCTTTGTATTTCCTTTTATTTTTCCCACTTCCCTACTGGATAGTTTAGCAGACACAAGCCAGGAGAGCCAGTGACTGAAAAGTAGTTGAGCACTTGTTCATTAAAAGAATTAACCCTACACATCTTTTACCAATCACCATCCTGCCAATTCCCATGGGAAGCTGCCCAACCAGACCATCACTCTCACTTACTGCCTACAGCTTGTCCCAAGATTTCAACACCTTTCTGTACATTCATGCTTAACCTAAAGTGCCCAGTATGGAAATGCTCCTCCAATCTTGCCTTCCCTCCTCCTTCCTCACTTGGAAAGCGCTGGTCAGCCAACATTCTCTTTGCAATAGGATGAAGAAAACCTGTGAGCCTGACTAATTGCAAGAAGAGACTCACACTAGAAGCACTGCTGAGGAAAAAAATCTGAGTTTTTAGCTTTTAAATGTGGGTGATTGAGAAAATGATGAAGGAAACTGGTAGTTAGAGGCCACTGATAACTGTGGGGGTAGGGGGCAAAGGGAGTACTTCAGACATTGTCTGTCATTAGTATATAAAACATTTCTAGTTGACAGTTTTCCATGTCAAACCATAAAGTGACAATTGGTTTATAGACACTGTAACTTTAATCTTAGCAGAGACCATCAATTCAGACTAATCGAAAATCTTAACTCAGCACTTCAAAATAAAAACAGAAATGAAAAATTGTTACTGGTAAATAGCACCATATTACTAATCTTCTTTTTTTTTTCATTCTTTTTCCATAAGGCACATATACCAATTACTACAGAATGTCTAGAAACCTTAACTAGGTTCATGCCCCATCACACTGGGCACATAAGATATGCAGCAATTTGCTTAGATGGCTCACATGCTTTTAGTAAATTTTAGGGGATGGATAGAACAAATGTGTGTGTGTGTGTGTGTGTGTGTGTGTGTGTGTGTGAAGAACAATAGGCCATGTAGATAATCTACAGAAATCACAGTTAATTTTTTCTGTTGTCTTATCATCACCGTAGTGAGTTGTACTGTGTACAGATGGATTTCCAAAACACACTAACAAGGTCTCCAATTCCAATAGCTCCTTAAAGCTCCCTCTTCTTCAGCATCCATTCAATTTGTACATCTGAACCCCAAGACAATAATTTAGTTTTTTCAAGCAGGCAAAACAGTTATTTCTCAGATATTAAATACACTAACACAATACAGATGCATAGAGAGAGAGAAAATATGCATTAAATATTTTGCAAAGGGGCCAAAGAAGGGAGTTTCTGGCAATTACTCAGCATAAGGAGTAAGGTATATGGTGAATAGATTAGATAAAATGAATAGTTGTCAACCCAGTACTGCTTGATGACAGAAATTACAGCTTTATCTCTCTCTTATCCATGCCTCCCACATATCATGTGCCTCATTAGGATCCTATGGACAGAACACACAAGAAAAAGACCCGTCCTCAAGCAATCAGAAAAATCCATCCAAAAAATAAGTGAAAAATATCCTGCCAGATTTAGTAAAAATGATTTAACTTTGTTACAGGACGTAATTATGTACTATCCTAGACTATGACAGCATTTGAGGAATGGGAAAATCCATGCTCTAACCAGGTGTCTTGCCATGGTTAGAAATGCCTCCTCGCCCTCAAACACATGTTTGCATGTTGGAAAAACTAGCCATATATTTAAACCAAAAATTAAAGACAACTGGCAGCTGACTCAGGGAAAGGACTGGGCAGTCAGGATCTAGCTATGTTAAATTTGGCTGTGTTGAGTTAGATGACACAGAAGTATAAACTTTGAGAAAGCACTAGAAACACCTCTGCCAAATGTTTGGAGAGGAAAGACATTGCTTTTTAGGCTACAGGGTCTATACAGTATCTGGTACAACGATCTGTGACCACAACACCCAAAACTAGCAGCACGGTGCTGGTTGCCCCAGCCATCCTTGTGGGAAAACTAGGTTGGATAAAACATCTTTTCCCAATTACCCACATTCCTCCAACTAAGTTCTTGTGCAGAGGTTTTCATTTCAGTTACAAGAGCAAGAGGAACAAATGAGCAAGGACCCTCAATGGCTGAACAGTAAGTCCAAAACAAGCTCAAGGGCCAGCGTGTGATGACACCGCATAGGTAATTTCCTTCTGCATTAAAAAACCCAAACGCTTAGGAAGCATTTAGCAGAATAGTAAAAATGACCAAAAATGTTTTCTATCAGATCACACCGAACAAGTTTCCAGCAGATTTAATGAACAGGTGCAAAACATTCCAGCACAATTTTGCTGGTTTGCATTACAAGGAAGAATGTGAGCACATCAAAGCTTGAATTTCCGAGTAAGAAATTATTCTTCTGGTCCTCAGAAGACCACCTGACTTTGAAATTAGAACGAACTGAGCCTTGACCACATTTGTAAAGGCAAAAGAGAACCAAGTCACAGACACGAGCTGCAGGGAAGTCTAAATACTGCCGACATAAGTTTTCCCACCTGTGTTTTGAGGTTAAGGCTGTAGGCACTGAACACACATAATTCATGAGCTGCGCTTCCACAGCCTCACAGGCTTTCAAGAGCCTGTCACATTCTTCTCAAGTGGATCATTAAGGGTGGTGTGCCTAAATGGATGGGTGGAGGAAACTTATCTGAACAGAAGATTAGAAGTGATTCAATTTTGGGAGATAACCCCGACTTTTTGTCTAGGTAAGACAATAGTTCAACCATGTGAGTTTACACTGGCATGTAGGGCTACTCAGCAGTTTCACACACAGATTCTGTCGTGCAGATGTAAAAGAATAGCACTATAAAGCTTCTTTTTGTGAACCATAAAGGTATAATTCTGACATGATGATGGCTGATGTAATCAACACGTTCTTGAGGTTAGGCTTAAAGAGGCAAACAAAGCTTTTTACAGTGAACTTTTTGAATTCCCTTTGACTGAAAAGAGTTCATCACTGACAACTGGTGAGACTGTGACAAAGATAAGAGGAGTCGAAATTCGTGCTGAGATCGGTTTTTACAATGGCGAAGGAATCTCTCTGAAGAGCACACTGCAAGTAGCAGCAAAAGACCTGGGAAACAGAGGAATAGAGATGATGGTCTTCAGTACAATCTACTTTCAGAAGAAGAAAACTACTTGAAAGGGAAGTCAGTGCTGCAACTTTCCATTGCAAAGCTTTAACTATTAGCAGGACTAAATTATCTGTGAGAAAACACTAAGTTCATTCCACACCTTCTACAGAAATGAAAAGCAGAGTATAGACAAAATTTTCTTTAGGTATCTCTGTGGTTGCCTGGATGAATGAAGGTGTCAGAATTGTAAGGGGAACCCCGACTGACCAGGAAAGGAAATTGTCTTATTGATGCAAATACCAGAGACCATGATGCTTGTCATACTAGAGCTCTAAAAACAAAACTTGTACCTTCCTCATTCTCTTTTTCACAGTTGCTTTTGTTATTTATTTTTAAATACCCTCCCGACTAACTAGCTTCCAGAAAAAGATGGGGAAAAAATCGTAAAAGCAAAAACTGGGAAAAACCATAGAAGGATAGCTGAGCCATCAATTTCTGTAGACCAAACCCTTAGGTCCAATTCACCCTGTGCTACTGCCAGTCACTTACATCATTCATAGCAAAAATTTGAACAGTCCAAACTGGTGTGTTCAAGACTTTCAGGAATGCTGCTTATTCACAATATATCCTAAACGCTAAACACAAAATAATTTTAGCAGCTGCAGAGCATTATTTAAATAGTTCTTAAACAAGCAATACGCCACTTAAAGGTGTAAATCTCAGCATTTGCTACACTGGAAGTTTTTATACAAAAAAAAAAAAAATTATCCTCTTGAATCCTGAAAAACTCGCTCGTTAGAAAGGTGCATGCTGTTCTAATATATATATATATATATATCCTATGTCAGCACAAACAGCCTTCATGTAAACACGCAGCCGGGAGTACCATGAGTAACAACTCTGTTTCCATCAGAAGCCCTTTATCCTGCGTAAGAGGTCTGCACGCTAATAGATGTCCTAGGCTAACGCTAACTAGCTACAGCTGGCTCGCAGCTATAAAAAGCATTAATGAAAACATAAATACTAACTTCTCCACTTCCCTCAGCCCGTACGTCAGGGCTGCGCAAAGGCAGCGCTTTCCAAGAGGTCCGTGTGAATGAACGGGCTGCTCTGAACCAGCTCGCTCTGGTTCCCCCGCCTTTGTTTACTGAACAGCGTGTGCGGAGACGCGCTGGGGGATGCAGGGGGAGAGACGCACCACGTGTGCCCTCTCGCAACCCCGAGCCCTGGCCTTCAGAGCTTGGATAAAGGCAGGAAGTTATCTGTTCGCCAAGGGACTGACCCACGGACAGAGAAGTGTCAGCTCGACTTCACCCTATATCCCTGTGTTTTGCTGTGTATCAATTGACTGTGCTGCCGCAGATGCAGTTACAATAAAAACCTCAGGCAGTGACACACACGGAATTTAACAGCCCTTCGTACCTGGGACTTCTGCGCGCTCTCGAAACTAACTACAGTACTTACGTTTTTGTTGTGCCAAATACAAAACCAAACTGCAGGGGGAAAAAAGGAAAGAGACAGGTTTATCCAGGACATATAGAGAAAAGGGAAAAAAGCATGTGCTTCTACTCCATGGAACTAAGGGTTGCAAATTGACACCAAAACAACAGGATACTGAAGTGCTACAGGAATCAGCAATTTTTATCAATCCATACTGTGCACACACAAAATCTTCATTATTATTTGAGTATCGGACTGTTTATTGGCTCTGTTAAAATGGTTTTATCGTTAAAGAGTTACTTTGCCATCATCTGCTTCTATGGATTTCAGCAGGTGACCTCAGACTGACAAACCCTTCAGGTGTTAGCAGGGAGGCCAGGCATGTTGGCTTGCTATCCAATACACTAGGCTAACCACAAGCCTGAATCAGTAAATAAGAATCATACCTAGCTTTTATTTTTCATTTGCATTTTTATAATGGAAATCCATTTATACACAAGGTTGATCAGGAAATTTGGGGTTCTTCATCAAAAAAGTTTAGGAATACCCAAAAGTACACTTATCTTAAAAGAAAAAAAAAAGTATCTTATTTCCAAATATCATGATTCTTCTTTCTCGTGCTTTTGTTCAATGCATGACTTTTTAATTTCCTCTGATTTGCACTACCCAAATAGCAACTGCAACCAGGCAGATCACCCCCAAATTCAGCAGGGATCAAACAAATCACAGAATGCAACCCATTTATCTACGCAGGAGTTTCCTAATTCTAGCATACAGAGGTTGTCCTACGAGGTGCAACCCTTGCAAGCATTTAAAAAGAAATTATCCAATTGCAATTCGTTGATTTGCTGACATTGCAACCTCAAAACCAAGATGTGACACCTCTTTTTGCTTTGAATTCTCACCCTTCTCCTTGTACAAACAAGCTGATTTCCAACTGATTTCTTAAAAATCCACAACCTCAGTAGAGTCCCTTCCCACTTGCACTGCTGAAACATAAACAGCCTGAGAGACACTGATTTTCCTAACTGTTCATGCATCCACTTCAAATACCTGTTTTCTCAGGATGTTATTGCTACGATTCTCCCTCAAACCCTGGCAGTCCAAATAAAAAAGGTGACTCAGATACACAGAAGCACCAAGGTATAGATGAGCTCCTAACCCAGATATTTTCAAGCATGACTAAACAGCCCAAGTTGCAGCAAGAAAGTTTTGGCAGTTTTCAGCTCCCTTGGAAAGGAAATATCCACTTACCATTAAATTAAATAGAAATGAAGAAATTAAAAACACTTTTGGAAAGATTAGACACCAAGTGTCTTTGCTAACATTGTCTTCCACTTCCCACTTACATTATGTTAATACAGCCAGTTAATTTATAGCTCCATACTGAAGATGTGACATAACTTGTTCCAATCAAATTAATTTCCTTTCACATTTTTCCTCATGTCAAACAGAATTTACAAATGTTGGCATTTGTTCAGAGGCAGTGGAAAATGCATAATCCCATTGTTATAGGACAAAGACAAGAACATCTGTAGTTGTCATGACTAGATCATATTTGAATTCAATAGTGGGGAAAGCTGCTGCCTCAGAGAGGAAATCCACAGCTTCCAGCAGACCAGGTTATTCACAGCTCCATCCAACCTGGTTCTGAACACTTCTAGGGAGGAGTCACCCAAAATCTTTCTGGGCAACCTGTTTCAGTGTCTCAGCACCCTTACAGTAATTTTTTTTTCCTAATATCAAATCTAAACCCATGCTCCTTCAGTTAAAGGTCATTCTCCCTTGTCCTATCACTACATGTCCTTGTAAAAAGTCCCTCTTCAGCCTTTCTGCAAGGCCTCTTTATGTCCTGGAAGGCTGCTCTAAGTTCTTCCCTGGAGCTTTCTCTTCTCCAGGCTGAGCAGCCCCAACTCTCTCAGCCTGTCAAAAGTGAAACATCTGGGAAGTACACTTTGCATTCACTCCTAGCCTCAGGCACATGCAAAGCATGTTGTCCACACTGCAAACACACACCTCCAATCAAGTATCTAAACCCAGTGTGTTACAAAACCATTTTGAATATATATCAGGCAGTACATATCAGTTAAATAATCCATTCTTTTCTCATTGTAGGACTAAAATTAAAAAATAACTAAATCTCTCTTAACTACCAAACCACTGAAACCCTTACACTGTGAACTGTAATACACGGTAAGTCCATCCCAGGGCCTTTGCTCATCACTTTTCCCATTTGAGGAGCATGTTCTTCTCCAAATCCTGTGAAGTGCCCTTTAGTCAAAGAGGGAGTTGAAGCATTGACTGAAATGAGTTTGAGGATTTCAGCACAGCAGATCCCTACCCAGTGTGATGCTGCTGACTGCCTCTGGCTAGGAGAAATGGAACAAAACCAGCAGCCACCAGTCAGGACTGGCACGTGAACATAAGATAACCTTGTTACATTTATAACTTACATACCAATTTTAAACCACAATGCTTACTGGAAGAACGAATTGTCTTCTCTGAGGAGCTTTGTTTTATTTGCATTGTTTGCTGTACCTTCATCTTTTGCATTGTATAAAAGAAAGTGTAGAAGAGCTTAAAATAGAGATGTCCAGGCCTATGTTTCAGCAATATTGTCCCTTTCAATGTCTGTCTTAATTAATAGAGTGTGCCCATAATCTGCACAGAAGCGTGTACTCCTGACTTTTTGAGACTCAAGACCTCCTTTTCCCCAAAAGAGTATGTTTGTAACACTTCTCCAAGGAGTACTGATCTGTTACATACAACAGAAGCTTTTATAAAGCTGATGATAAAAAGTTCTTTTTAAGAATCTTCAATTTTGGAAAATTTCTATTACATAAAATCTGTGCTGATGTTTTTCTGCACATGCACTATCTCTGCAGATACTTAAGGATATGCACACAAAGGCTGTTTACTTGCCAAGTAGCAAAGAAATTCCAAAATTCCATTCAATATTCAGGTGGTTAAATTTCTCTCCCAACTGTTAGCTCACCTCCACCCAGGCATTTATAACATTTATCACTGCTCAAGGTCCTTGCCTTTGGGTACAATGGTAGGAGGAAAACAAATTCCAGAGACACAATCTGACTTTTACAAAGGTTTCTGAGAGCTTCAGCACAACTTTAACACTTCCTCCAGGAAGTGGTATAGTCAGTAAAATGTAGAGGTGTAAAACACACATGGAAGCTTCCTGCACTCAGCTCCATCAATCCACATAACTTTCAGAGATACAAAAATTCAGGGGGAAGGTCAAAGCCAAGGGTAAGATTCCATACCTTTTACGTAGGCCATCTTACAATAATTCTTGACAAATAACAGGCGCTGGAAAATTACTGTTCCTGTTTGAAACCACCCAATGTACAACAGCACATACTTTGATTGTGGCTCTAGGGCAGGCAAATCATGCTTTCAAACTGTTTGCTTTTTTCTCCCTTGACTGGTCTCTACTGTAGGATAATGTACAAGGACCACATTACTCTTCCCATTCTCACCACTTACACAGTCCTTCAAAAATAACCAATGGGGTGCATACAGCCATGAAGCAAAGGGCAATGGGAAATGAGGTCTTCAGGTGCAATGAAGCTTCCCCAGCTTCCTAAAGCCCTGCATGTGATCATCAGAGGCAGGAGGTGAGATCCTATGGATACACTTCTATACCACTGACCTGTCCCTCTGTGCTACTCTGGTATTTCTACCATTTCTCCATAACAGGGAATACATCAGTTAATAAAGCTACTCCTCCTTCTTGACCAAAAAAAAAAAAAAAAAAAGGCTTGGGGTGTGTCTGAAGGCCTTCTGTGAGCACATTGGTGCTTTACTGATCAGTCTAAGCACTTGAGTATGGAGGAAATAAAGCAACCAGTGTCCCCTTTTTGCTAGATGCATACAGGAGCCTGCACACACAGTACTGGCCATCTAATAGTTGGTTTCTATTCCAGTCCATTTGCTTTCCAAGGAGACTGAATCCCTGTCACACTTGAGGTCTGAGCTGGGTATCGTCTTCTTGAGCCTCTTTTCTGTACCAGCATTTTTTATCACTGCCCTGACATATTTTAGAACAGCAGCAAATTGTTTAATTGCCTATTCCCAGCACAGGGATGAAAAACGCTGGTGTACATTGAGGGGTCCTTTTTTTTTCATTTGTACAGAGTATATCAGATAACAGTGCTTTCACCTTGCCCTTGGACAGAATAAGGTTATGTAAATATTTAGCACTGAAAAATAAACAGCAATGTCAAATTAACAAATTGTTGTACTACGGTGGCACTGGAAGTAGCCCAAGTTCCATCTAGTTGTCTGCAGCATCAGCAGGGAAAAGAGACTTTCAGGGCTATCCAGACAACAGCCTGGAGAATCTACAGTGTTAACTATATAGGACAATTAAAAGTATTAGTTGGACAGTGTGATACCAAAGCTGTTTTTCCAACAGTCTTTTGTCCTTACTCTCTGTTTTGGTGGCTCCAGTTTGAGAATTACAAATAGAGCAGGGTGGAGGCAAAAGCGAATAATCCAAGTGTCAGGGAGTCTTTACTGAGAATAAAAAAGGGGGAAAAAAAAGAGAGAGATAGAGACTTCAAAGCAGAAACCAGCTACTACAGCTTGAACCACAGCTATTAGGAGAACTATTATAAGTCTGTCAAGTAGCAATTAGACTACTTTGCAAGAATATTAAGAGTACCTATCTTCACTTGGGGAAGGATTTGAAAAGGGGAAAAATAGAGAAACCTTTTAGTTTATGGAGTACTCTCTACTGCATTTCAGTTACTTATTTCCTGTTTATTTTCCACTTGAAAAATCGCATCCCAGAAACATAATGTAATTTTTAAAAACTTGCATTTATGACCATTCCATTTAAAATGTTTTGTTGAAAAAAACACAAAAAACAAATGGAATGCTGTAAACAGATTTAAGTCAGCCACAAAAAACATTCTGACAGATGTTAGCATCTGTGAACATGGATCTTTCATGACAGTCCTTTCCAATCTGGGCTCTTTTCAAATAAGAATACCTCCAGAGTTTTTTATGTTGTTGTTGTTGTTGTTGATTTCAATATGCTTTATAAAACTTCAGGTATTTTTCCCATACCAGAGGGACAACTTTTCAGTGTATTAATCCATCTCTTTGGAATGCTAGTTGCAGCATCTGACACTCCACTTTTAGTCGTGCATGTTGCCAGACAGGTTAACCCATTGACTAGATTTGTGTTAAGATAAACAGCAAAGATCACTGGATGAAGAAAAAGAGGGGGAAAAAGGAAATCCAACTAAGAAATTAATTGGTTCTACAGGATTATCACTTGCCAATAAAACTGTTTTACAAAGAATTACATATGAACAGACTATTTAGAAACTTGCAACAACTTGCTAGACCACAATTACAGCAACTGACTATCATGTTTCTTTGGGCCTGCTCAGAAAGAGAAATGTGATTTTCCTCACTTCTATTTCTTCCAGCCACTCAAACAAATCCTCATCTCCTCTAAATATTTTGCTTCCCAAGGATCCTGCTTGCATGGTGGCAGACCTTTCCACTGCTCTATGATCTGGCAAATGGAAAACAAAATAAAGAGCAAAACTGAAAGAACTACGGATGACTAGTGCAGAGATGCAGATTACACTAATTTTTAAAGTAAATTTATGGTCTTTCTTTTGTTCTTGGAATAGAAAGCTGTAGCAGGCTTTGTTCAGGTAGGAAATAGGTCGAAACATGCCGAGAGAAGTGAATGGAAAATTTGTCTAGTCACCCACAGATTTTCAAGTGTGGATTCACAGCTATAGCTAGCATTGTTTTCTACCAGCAGTGGTTAGTTCTTCCTTCATGACAACACCCTTTTCTGTCCAGCCTCCTCACACAAATCCTCCGAGTGCTCTGACCAGTTTAACCGCCTAATAGTCCTAAAAGTGCATCTATTTTAGTTACACTGACAGCCACACACCCAGCCCTGTCCTTTAAGGCACAAAACTGACCAGCTCTATTTTTTACTAAACTCACGTGGCCTGCTCAAAACAAACAGATACTGGCAGGAGCAAAATCCAAATTATACACTGCTTTATCCCAGGAACACAAAGTACAAGGCCGACTCAGTGAGTCAGACACCTCTGCGCCAGTGAGCTCCTCAGGTTGACAGGAGTCTCTTTGGGATCCTCGTACTTGTAAGCCAGGACATTTTCAGAAAAGAATCAAAACAATTGGGTTTAGACAAACATGTGTTGTGTCATTAACAAAAGTATCTCTCTGCCATCAGAGGGGAAAAGGCAGCAAAAAGTATGCCAGGAATGCTGGAAATGGGCAGACAGTCACAGCGAGTCATATTTTCTTCTCGATTTTTTTTTCCCCCCAAGAAACTCCTTCAGCATGAAAAGTCCATTTGCAAGAGCAGTTAGTTACGGGGGAAAAGGCAAATATTTCAACAATAATACAGGGAATGTGGATCCAATTTATGGACAACAGAAGCTGGAGAACTCCTCGGTCTCTGCAAAGATTTTTCAGCATCCTTGGAAAATGCTTTGAATGCTTCAGCTGAGCAAACTTCAACCCTTCAAACATATCCCTTTGTCTATCAGTAAAAGGCCATATTCCACACGTGTATTTATGTACAATAAATGCTAGATGCATATAGGCAGCCCTGTAGTTTCTATGTTTCACAAGTGTTAGTTTTAATCAATTAAATTAATCCATTTCTTTACAATCAAAATAGAGGTTTCTCCCACAATTTGTCACTCTCTTACTAGAAACTGGATGCCTTGAACCAAATGCATCACTTCCCCTACTCCACGTTTAATTTCATGCTTATTTTCAGCTTATTGTGGTGGTTTTTATGCTTCCTGTGACAACAGCATCTAGGTTGTTGTGAAGTGCTACAAAAAAGACATGCAATATAACAGCCTGTTTAAAATACTAATAAATTAGGTATTAATCTATCTTGATATCTATTTAGAAATTTTTGTTTATGAAACAACAAATAATCTAACTCATCTTGCCTCATAAAATACAAACCTTGTTTTCCTGGCAGTTTTACTTCACAGAAAGAAGTTTAAACAGGAAAAAGTAAGGTTTTTTAGTTACAAAAGAATAAGCCATCAATTGGTTCAAAGGACTGCCAGAGGGTGTTGGACCCTTTTGCTCACTATCAGGTGACAGACACAGACATTTTTGGTAGAGAAGTCTCATGTGGATGTTTATCAGCCATGGAAATAGCAGCTGATAAGGTAGCAAGAGGTGTTTTTCATTCCTCAGTCTGTAAAAGAAGTGTTCGTTCTCCTCTTTGCAAATGAGAAAGTGGGTTGGTTTTTTTGATTCAGGATCCAAAACACTGATAGCTGTGAACAACAACAAACAAGCTGTTTTCTGAGCTGAGACATCTATGAAATTTGAGGAACTTTCAAGAGACCAGTTTAACAACTGCACAAGAGAACACCCAGCTACAGCATGTACGCAGAAGCAACAAGCTCTCATTTTTTATTTTATTTCTATTTCATGTTGGACATAAGAAGTGCAATCTGAGATTTCTGTTTTCTTTCACCCCATTCCTGTGAAGGGTGTGGGCTCAGGCAGGTTAACTACCTCAAATTGTGAGACTGCAAGTAGAGTGTACTTTGGTTAAGAGTTGGAAATGAAAAAATCAGGTTGAATAACAGTCTGTCAGCTGCCCTGACATTTGATCAAATGTAGCCTTCTGGAAGAAAATCTACACTGAGAAGTACTGTCCTCAAAGCCTCATTGATGTGAGCTAATAAAGTATTTTTTCTCTTACTTTTAAAACCTATATACATTTTATTAAGAATGAATTAAATACAAAGCAAAGAGTCCAGACAACAAGATGTATGAATTACTTTTAAAAAAATAATGTTCTATGTAACTATTAGACGTAAAAGAGCTTTAAAAAATGTTGGGGACAAGGCTATCGATAATTACTTTCCTGTGGGTGATGACTGAGTATTTTAGGAAAAAATAATCTTCCTAAGTTCCTTCTGGAGGAATTTTATTGATCAATGAGTGCTGTAAATTACTCAGGGCTTACAACGTAGCAAGAATTGAGAGGATTCTAGCATTTCAAAAGCTCAAGAGGAAGGACCATTGAGGACACCACTATCCACCTGCAAGGTCACTTAGAGGAACTCAAATTATTCAAAAATTTGAAGAAACCTTTCAAAGCCTATTGCAAATTACATCTGGAGAGCTCTCAACAGGACTTGTTAAGTTAATTGCACATCTCCATTCAAGTCCCAAACTCTGCAGGAAGAAATGTTTACTTATGTCCTGAAAGGCTGAACTTAGAACCTTAATACAAGCTCTTCCACTATAACTCATTTTAATGTGTTTCCTGAGTGAAAAAAAAAAAATCTGTTACATCTTGCCTTGCAATATTTTAAGCCAGCATGAACCAAAAGTTAGTGCAAAACCAAAGGAAGAAAACACAGTAACAGCACAGCTATCTCAGACCCAGGGTTGCTGAGAAAGACTGAAGTCATTCTTTGGTCTCAAACCTTGAGGATCACAAAAGGAGAAGGAAAGAATTAAATGGCTCAGTATTGGTCAGAAAAGAAAATTGTTTGCCATATATTTTGTATTTAAGAAAACAAGGTACAATTCTTGATTCCCTCCACTGTAAAGAGAACAGTGTTAGGATGCAAAGACTAAAATATAAGAGGCTAAAACAACTGGTTGAAAGCTGTGTGTTCCATGGGGTTTGTGTGTAATGTTTCCGCACTGCTGGTTATATTTTGACACCACAACACTTTTTACTGCAGGAATCTTAACTGTGGCCTCCAGATTTCCAGAAGTCAACAGGATCTTTTTCCAGTGACTTCACAATGGAAGTATACACCTATGTTTATCTAATAGCTTCTGTGCAAAATCCTCATTATCAAAAAGCCTTTTATTTCTGTGTACCTCTATGTATTTCTTTTTTGCTTCAAAAGACCATTGCATGAGCATAACTTACTAGCATAGTATACCAGAGACTGAAGCAGGCAAATGGGATGTAACAACAATTCTGTGAAACTCAAGGAACAGTATATGATGTTCTCAATTAACTTCTCATTAATTCATTTTCAATCTTCCTGTCATCTCTTGATGACATACACTATAGACCCTCCCCTTCTCTAGGCAGGACTGCTTCTGTGTCACACTATGCCTATTAAAGAACTACACCACACCCATCAACTCAGCCTTCCTTGCTGAGTGTGCTTATTCCTCATGAGCTAACAACCAAGAATGACATTTCTGAACTCATTCCTCTTTGGCTTCTCATATATCACAACCTCAACAAAAAAATTCCCATGCATCTTATTACTCACCTAACATTTGGTGAATCTGAATTCGTGACGGGCGCTGCACAAAGAGGCTTGTTTCCCTGAGTGTGGCTTCTGTACCCTTCTCTTGCAGGCAAACAGTACACCCTTTGGATAACGACTCGTACCTGCACTTCTCTCCATCCCACTGCTCCCTGGCTTTCCACCATTTCAAGCAGAGAATCATTAACAGCACCCAGTGCTAAGGGATGCTGTTTTGAATCACTGTTGTTATGGGTTTGTGGAGCATGAGGAACCTGGTGAAGGAAAACCCATTAAGAGAAACATTCCAGAGAACCTTGAAATCATGTAGAGCTAGAGAGGAAAATGCCATCATGAAAAATCAAGCTGCAAGTGCACAATCAGTTTCAAAATACTTACTGCTCCTAAAGTAACTTACAGACTAGTGGCCAGTTATTTATTGTGTATTTTCAATAAACACAAGAGAGTTGCACACATGGTGTGCTCCTGTATTTAACTGGTGCTCTGGACTGAACTAACTCAACCCCTGAGAGATGAAGGTGACTCCAGCAGGAAAACAGAACTGATATTAGCCCTTATGATTCTTCCCCTTGAATGCAGTTTTATTTTTACTTCTTTAGTGTTCTGTTCCTTCCTCTTCTAAAAAAAAGGGTAAAATTAATCTTGAATGCTTCCTGACTTTCAAACAAAGTTGGAAACGAAGAGGTGTCTAGTTTTATAGACTAGTAAGATAGTCCTCAGACTTGCACATTTCAATGGAAAATATTTCAGTGTAAAAGAATTAGATGATTAATGAAAATAAAAATCTTTTAAAGCAAAAGCTTTATTTTCCCACTACTTTCAAAACATATTTTATTAATAAAACCTTCCAAACTTGTAAAATAAATTTAATGCATATTACAGTTTGCCTTAATCTAAATTAGTAATGTAATTTATCTTAATTTAAAAATAAATCTCTCTCAATAAAGATTGTGTGGAAGCATAGACTAACATGGCCTATGTATATTATATATGTCCCTTTGCAGCATGAGCCAAATTTCTATTTTCACAATGAAACCTGTTTTTATAAAAAGCTGTGTGCAAAGAAAGGTTTTCAGAGTATCACCAACTGTGCCATAAGTATTAGACACCAATAAAGAAGGAGAATTTGCAGTATTTAAAAGAAATTTGTGTCTACAAAGTGGTTGCAATAAAACTTGTCTACCAAGTTTCAAATGAAGTGGTTTGTTTGTTAGGAGCCATGAGGGGAACAAGTAAATTGTTCTGGTTTTCAAATACCACCGTAGAAGCTTTTTACAAGTTAGAGTTGAAACAAGAAATTCAATTAGGATTTATGTAACTTTTCAATTCCCAGGCCTATAATGGGAATTATATATAAAGCAAACACAAAATGTTGACATTCATGGTTCTTCAAACTTGAAGGGCCAAACTTCTCAAATATTAAGAATCATTTAGGTAGCCAATATAAAGCTTTCCCAGGAGCCTTACTTTCAGTAAGTGCTGGCACACACTATGAAGAAAACAAATGCCTTAAAATACCTCAGCTTGTACAACCACAGCTACAGAAATGCAGTCAGTAGTCATTTTAATACAAATAAAGTCAAAACAGGAAAATAAACTGAAGGGGTGGGAATGGGGGGTGATGTTATCAATTGATCCTTTAAGGAAAGGGTAGGATTGATAAGCAAAGAGTTAAGAGAGGAATAGGGAAAAGGAATATTTATTTTAAATAGTATCTTGAGTGAGTTAGAAGAAAACAGCTATTTTTTAGCTATTCAGCTATAAAGAATAAGAGAAAAATCAATAAAAAAACAAGTTATAATAACTATTTAGCACAGTAGTGAGATTTCAGCAAAATAACTTCACAGCAGTTCAACATTTGGATGGACCAAAAGCCTCCACTAAGAAAATATTATTAAAGTAAACACTGCATATTATTCAGCCTTGACTAATGAAAGGGGAAACCAAACAGGTCAGTAATTTAGAATTTTTGTTTTTCTTATGATTTCCAAACATCTGCTCACCAATTTTTTACCAAGTGCTTAATTGTGAACCAAACGGACCATACCCGATTATCTGAAGATTCCTGGTGTAACTTATCATCGAGGTCATCAAGTCTGAAGGTCTGTGCCAAAGAAATAATATTCTTCCTGATAAGCATCTTTCTAAGACCATATGTCTTCTCTCTGGTTTCTGAATGTTCACTGAGTAGCACCTTCTGACTAAAGTAGGTATTCATGATAACAGGAACATCTGCATTTTGGAGAAGCAGTTTTTGCCTGGAAAAAAACAATTTAAGTATCATCAAATCCATTACAAGTTAAATTCCTGATAAGCACGATTTAAAAATGTGTCTTGCATTGCATTTCTCTCCCCTTTTTTCTATAGTTACCACTAAAACACTTCAGAGTTGTGTTATCCAAATTGCAAATTACCCACCCCACAGATAGAGTCAGCTTGGAAAGCCGTCTTAGCTCAGGCATAGCCCTGGGCAATTGGAGACCCACTGTATTCAGGGACAAGTTACACCTGGAAGCCAGCTGAGCTGCCAAGCCCCATGTGCCCCATCTGGCTTCACACAAGTGCTACTTGGTGTCTCCATGCTGTCAGCACAGAACTGAGAGCACCAGGACCCTCTGCATATAGCCGGTGAGGTAAAAGCCATGAATGAAACCTGCTCCATGTTATTCAGACCACTGATCCACTGGACCCAGGCTGACTCTTTCAGGACATTCCCCTCTGATGAGTGCTTCCCACCAACCCAAATCCATCCTCATGCAGCTGGTAGCAAGCTGTTCCTTCCTCCTCTATTTTTCTAAAACCAAAATCCTATGTTTTTCTTACAATACGTTGTATATTATCTTGCCTGTGTGTTTGTCACTGTCATAAATGTGCTCTCCTAGACGCAGTTTTGATTTCTAGTGCCAATGTAAATTCCCTAACAGCTCCACAAGCAGCAATTTCTTACCCACCAGATTATGGGAATACTTGCAGAATCTCTAAACACACAATAATTTCATGCCAAAGCATGTGCTTGGTTTTTTCTTTTGCTGGTATCACAATCACACATTAAGAAGTATGCTTTTTATACTCACAGGACACACATCTAATGAAGTCAGCTAACAAAACCAACCAGTAATCTCATTTCCTACAGACCATCAAAATAGACCAAAATCCACCTGGTGATTTTACCACAGTCTATATTTTTCTTCTATTAGATTTTTATCACCTAGGTGTCAAACAACACCTCCTGCCTCGGCAGCAAATCTGTGCTGACCTGAATTCAGAACTTCGGTCTCTAGACTGCTCAGCAGTTATATTATGGAGGTGAAGCAAGTTTCCATATCTCTGACATTGTTTCTCAAAATATAAACACACAGAGTTCAAAAGCAAAATGAAACCATGAAACACTCAAATATACTTATTTCTGATCTCAGTCCATACAAGATCTTCACCATGGTCTGTTTTACAACAGACTTCTTCACTCTTTATAGAGAGGATAGCTAAAGGGAGATTGACGTATTCATATTTTCAAAGGCATATGAAGAGTTGCAGCAAGTTTTAAATATAATCTCTATTATTTTATAATTAGGAAAATAAAACAACAGATGATCTATGTCTTCTAGGAAAAAAAGGATACATTTAAATATAAATTATGAACATGATGTGTTGCTTCTACCGTGAACACTCACAGAAGTTATTATTTGAAACAGAAAGTTCATGAAAAGCTACAGCATAAAACTAACTGAACTTCACTACAAAAAAGCCTAATTGCCATCTGTGAGCTCCCAAGATTTAGGGGAGCAGCAATTCATCTCTAGGGGACACCCTGTCCCTTGACTTCAGATGTATTTACTAACAAAGCTCCCAGTGTAGAGCATGAAAATACCTCACAAGGCTGCCAAACTGACATTGCCTGATAATTTTCTGCATTACAGGATTAAAACTGAGAAATTAGCTTGGTCAGCAAACTGAGACTCTCTGATTTTATGAAATTTTTCAACTGTTACTTACCCACTTTTTTCTAGAGAAAGAAATGTATATACAATTTACTACAGATCTCGGAACAGTTTGGGCTGTCTTTATAGGCAGATGTGTAATGAAAATTTTAGCACCTTCTTTCTTGAGATGTCTGTGTTCAGATCCAAAGTAAACAGGAAATCTTTCTGAACACGAGACCATTACGTCACCAATGTCAGAAGAATGTTTGCTTGATCTAAAACATCTCATTCTCTAAAAAAAACCACTGACGTTAGTAGCAAATCATTTGCAGAAACTTTGAGGTCTATGGTTTTATTTTTATTTTCCTGAGCAGACATGTGATCAGGCTTTTTAGTTTTTTTTTAAAGGCAGGTAGGTTTTACTGATGCCCAAATGACGTGTACCTTGGTTTTGCTATGCTTATGCATCCCATGTCTCGAGTACCTTTATAATCGCCAAGAGCTTTCCCGGTGAAGCACTCATTATTTCATCATATCTCTACATGGGTAATGCATGAACCAATGGCTACTTGGTATTTCCTCAAAGCAAAAATGGGGAAATATATCTATATATATACTTTCAGGGGAAGCCTCTCATTTCTTAAATGCAATTTGTTCACTAAAAACACTCTCCTGAAGAAATTGTTTGTTTTACACCTGCATAGATCTGCACAGACTTAGCAGTAATTCTTCAGCTATATCAGAGGAATATTCACATACATCTACTTAAATCTTCCCTATTTCTCAATGGACAGATACCTCATGATGAAAAGAACCAGGAATACATAGAAATTCATCCCAATGGAAATGAACGAAATAAGAAAAGAGTTTGTAATAAGCTCATTATTTTGTGTACAGGTAGATGGCTAAATGGAAATATTTTATGTATTTATGTAAATATGTACATATAGAAAACATAAAATTATTTCTATTTTAAATACAATATATAGAATAATTGTATTGTTTATTTACATTATTACCAAGTTTTATATATTTTTATTCTTCAATATGAGAATTATTAAAATAGTACCAATTAATTGAATGAAAACTCTTTTCCCAGAAATTCTTTCTAGTACTGCTCATCAAAAGCGTGCTCTGCGGAATGGGAACTTTGACTGAAATTTCTGCATTGCCACTGCATATTGTTCATACTATTCTCTTTGCAACAAAGGCAATCATGTTAGAGACACATGTATACCTTAAATTCTTTTTGTCTGTTTAAAAGGTACAGACCAGGGCAAAGAAAGCCTATCATACTGGAAGAATTGTGCAAAGAAAAATCACTTTCCCAAGCAATCACTGCATGTTTTGCCTCTGTGCCTGAGACACCATAACTGATTACCTCAACTTTGAACATCTGTTCCAGCTGCAGATTCTCTATACCCAGAAGCAGCCTTACTCTAGAATACAGAACACACTCTGCAGCATCCTCTTAGACATACAGTGTTAAAAGGGCATTGCAAGTCTTCTGTGGCCTCTCTTATATTGCTTCTTTTCTATCTGCTTCATAATAGTTTAAAAGCTAGTTTTCAAAGAATGAGAGACATATCTCATTTAGCTAATTCAAAGACAATGGAAAAAAATTAAAGCTCAGTACAGATTATAAACCCCTCTGAAACAATCTCTTGTCATCTCTGTTTTTTTCTTGCTCAGCAAAGTATTATTTAAAAGTTGGATTGACTTCCTTAATAACTGCCTTTAGACCTTTGTAATGACCTGAAGTAGAGACTGGGAACTTTTTATACTACAGGGCATTTTTTTCCCGGTATGTAGACAATCAGCAATTGCCGTAACTGGTCACATGCTAAAGGAACATGAGGCAATACTGCTATTTTTTTTTTTTCTTTTTCAGCAGCAGTTTGCTTCTCTGTCCAAGAACGTAGCTTGCTTTTTCTCTTCCTCCCTCCTATGATGGAGGCTATCTGGCCAAGTAGGCAGGAGATGTTCTTGCCCACTTCTTCGTTAATCGTGGTCTGTGTCCATCCGAGACGCAAAACACTGCAGAACGCACAGCATGGCACTGGGTAAAGGAGCTAACATTTCATTTGAGGCAGGGTCTTAATCCTGGGGCTAAACAATCCACAGGTTTGCTCTGTGGTCTGCCCTGCACAGCCCATCCACAGCCAGCGAGGAGTTGTGACTCCACAGCAGCAGCAAGCTCACAAACCACACGCTTCCGCTCAGTTCTGCTGACATCAAACGGCGGTGCTGGTTCATGAACTCGAGAAGACTCCAGATCACTTTAAATTAGAGAACATATTTTTTTGTTCACTCTCCCTGGGTATTTTACTGGGCTTTTTTTTTTTTTTCTGTTTTTTTCTTTTCCTTTACGAAGTGTACAATGCCTAGAGTGTTTTTTTTTTGAAGAGTACACTGCATTAAATGAACACTTATACAACTTGCACTGTAATTATGAAACAGGCTATTCTCAAGCCTCAGAACAATGATTTCTGCATAAAACAGGTTTAACATCCATCAAGTAGCACAGCAGTAATACATGTAGAACAAGAGTCTTACACTGTTGCTCAGAAGTATGAGGAATCATTCCCCACACGAGGAACAACATATAGGGCCCATCCCTGACTTCCTAGGAATGACTTGTTTTATCCAATGTAGAGGAAGTTGCTCATGCTGCCTCTTGCTTAGGGTTGCATGGCACTTGCAATGCCTCCTCTGTGAAATGTCCAAGAAATGGGACATTTTTGGGGTCCAAGACCCTAAAAAATTTAAGTTCAGACAAATCTCAGCCCACCTATCCCCCAAAGACAGTAACTATCTTCTCAGTATATGTCCCAAATAAACAAGCCATTTGTGACAGACCCGCTTTCTGCCATGCCTAGAGATTGCCCAAACACAGAATTTTCATCCATGAGTGAGTAATCTCACCACTGGTGTGTGAGCCTCCATCAGCGTCATTTACTGCTGCTGTAACACTGCATGGACACTGCGACTCTGAGTTCACACTCTCACAGTACAAAACTTCTTCCCATGCCCCAACGTCAAAGACAGAAAACAAAAATCAGCTGGTATCTCTTTCTTTGAAATTATCTTATTCAAAGCAATGGAATATTGTAGTACAAGTTCCCAAGGCTGACTGTACCCTTTTCTCTATGGAAAAGTAGCACTAACCATCCACATCAAGGTCCAGAGTCACATCTGGCAAATACACAATTCTCAGCTGTGTCAGGTTTCCAAAGAAATGTGGCTTCGACACTTCAGAATAGCAGCTCTGCAGAAGATGTAACAACAAAAAAGCTAAAAATTCTACTTTTAAAGTATGATGCATTTTATTTGTGAATAGAATAGCTAGATACTTGCTTTGTCACCTACTGGAAAAATATTTTGGCTGAGGACTTATGCCATGAATACAAGACACAAAGAACATATAGCTGTTAAATATATACTTTGTTATAGTCCAATCTGTTACAATTTGTCACTGAACCTTAAGTACAAACCAAATTAAGAAAATCAGTAAAACAACACAAGTAATGAAAATAAATATTTTCCATTGCAGTGTAAGTTCTTTCTGCAAAATACTATTGTACTTTTCAACAAAATTACTTATAAACCTAAGAAATCACTCCAGGAAGAAATTACAGTGCACAAAGCCAACGTTTTTATCACTATATCATTTTACTAATTTCAGAGTAATCATATAAACTAACCACTGGCTTGCCATAGTGCTGCCTTTTGAAATCTGACACCCTGTAGCATGAAAAAAAGTTGTATGGAAATGTTCACATTTAAGAAGAGCTCTGCTATAAAAAGCTTGTGGTTAACATTAAGCACTATTATACCACACACCCAGTGCTCTCACCTCTGCAGGGAGCTGCACTGTGTGCTAACTGAAGGGGATGTACAGGTCTTGTGAAGTAGGAAAGCACAGATGGATATCAAAGCAAATCTCTTCCACCTCCAGGAAATTACTGTAATACCAGGCTTTACCAAGACTGGAAAGTAGGGAAGTTTCTCAGAGCTCTCCAGCCACTTATTCTGGCTATGAAGAAAGCACCTGAAATTGCTAGCATTCTGGACCCAAATTCATCACGATAAGGCTTAACCTTTGGCACCACCAAAACATAAAATTCCACTCACAGGCTGTGATTACGTACAAAAGGCATGGAAACGATCTCTTGAGCTTACTGGGGTAATACTTCTGAGAGAATTCACTAAAAATCTACTCCAACTGGCATGCTGAGACTTTTTTAACACCAAAGTCAGACACAAACCAATTGGTATTAAAAAACCTACACACAATGAAGCATTAAATGAGAATGTTGCTTTAAAAACAGAACAAAAATATTTCCCCCCAATGGTATGAGGGTGTTACAAGTAACTAGGGAGATATAAATATCATGGTTATCTTTTCATAATCAAGATGTTATGAAAGAATTCCAATCTGTGTGTTTACCCCATATATCAACTTGTGTCTGACTAGCCATGAGATCATTATTCAGATGACTTCTTCCCTCTGTTCCCAGTGCTAAACTGCACGTAGGGTTTGAGGTGGCTGAGGGAGCCACCACAAAGACCAGGGACATACCGGAGGGATTCTGAAAGGCAGAAAAAAAAGGAAGCAAGCAAATGCAAAACAATGCAAAGTGACATCATGTTACAACTTGCAGTGAGCGTTAGAGAGAACTAAAATGGCTGTCCTAGTGTGAGATCAGAGGCCCACCTACCCCACATTCTAGCTTAGAGCAGCAAACAGCAAATATTTGAAGACTACAAAAATAAAAGCAAGCATCTAGTGAAAGTTCTCCAGAACACTCTCTGATAACTTCTAGAAACTTTCAGTTTAGCGACTTCCTAAGGCAGAAGTAATATCTCTGTATCTAACAGTCTTTAGCAGACTTTTCTTCCAGGAACTTATGTGCCTGTTTTTTGACAATGACTAGTACATTGACGGCATCCATAACATCCTGCAGCATCCACCATGCTCTACAGTCTAATTACACGCATCTGAGAAACCACTTCCTTTGATTTTTTTTGATCTGTCACCTAGTGGTTACATTGCTGCCCCCCACTTCTTGTTTTTAAGAGGCAGTGAACAATCATCCTTCCTGATAGCACTTCCTAATACAGACCTCTATCACATCCTCTCCTAGCCACTGCTTTCTCAAGGTGAAGAGCCCTAGTCATCCTAGTCATTTCTCACAGGGAAGCCGCTCCAGACATCTCTTCTTGCTGCTCTTCTCTCGTATTTTTCCACTTCTGCTACATATCTTTGATTTGGAAGACTGAAATCCTAATGTAGAAACGCACCACGAATTTCTACAGTGGCATCAAGATGGTTTTGACTCCATTTCTAGTCAAGTCTTATTTTACCATGTATTTTTCTGATCATTAAATGAAGACTGAGCTGACATATTAATGAAGCTATTGGAACACTAAAAACACGTTCCTGGATACCAACCATCCAGAGTCCATCACTTCATACGTGCACTTCACATTTACCTACAATTTCCTAGTAGGAGAGCCTGAGTCCCTCCTCCAGCCCTAGTTCTAGAGCACTAAGAGTATGAACACATTCCCCTGTCCATAGGATTGTGAGGACAACAGCACACAATTGAATAGAAAGGAAACTTGCATAGTGTTCTGTTGCACAGGTGTCCAATTCTCAATTTTCTTCATTGGTACCATGGAGATTTGAGACAACAGGTTACACCAACAACTCCCCTGCCTGTGGATGAAAAGTGAGGAGTGTTGCCACTGCCATCATTACACACAGTATCACCACTCCTGAGGTATCAGGAGAAGCTGCTTCTCACACCAGAAGAACTCTGCAATATCCACCCAAGCAGCTGAGGGCCATGTGCTAGAGTGAAGAACTTGAACTCGACAATTTCTGACCAAGGTATGGAGTGTCAGGGTACTTGGTTGGTTGGTTCAGGTTTGGAGGATTACTGGAGAAACTTTTAACTGACAAATGGCATTTTAAATTGCACTGTTCAACATTTTGCAGAGATTATTAAGAACAGTTTTCTTTTCTTCCATAGACATTTGGCATTTGCTGTTGGCGAAGACCCTTTACAAGTCCATTCTTGCATTCATGCTCACCTGCATGCACAGTAGCAAGAACAAATAACTATCCCTGAGCAAACTTCAGAAAGACAGATCAATATACACATACGCTTGACTTTATTTCAATATTTTATTATCAAATCTAGTATTAAAAAAGCCCCAGCACAGCTACTAAATAACCAAAAATCTTACATCAGACTTGTTCCTTTACCTCTGTCTTGTTCTGGTACTCATTTCTGGGCATTTCCTATTGTTTCTTTGCCAGGTCATGAAGCAAGACCAAATTCTGCTCTCTTCTGGTGAGGTCACTTTTTATACAGACAAATCCAGTGCTATCAGCACAGGAAGAGTAGCTGAAAGCAGCACTAGTTCTGGGTTCTCTGGTAACACAACTGAGAATCACAAAAGGTAGTGAGAAGGTGCTGTGAGCCACAGAGCACAACAGCAAAGCAGAACACTCCTTCTCAGCTGGTCAAACTCTGCTTCAAGCAGCCTGGAGGTCTCAATGGACAGCATCAGGTAAGGGGAAGTGACTGAACCACTGGTACAGAAAGGTGTCCTGCAGACCTCCACAGATCTTTAGGCATGTTATAGACCAAGTTTACCTCCAGTGTGATCCACTTCAGCTTTATTGAGCTGAGAAAAATCCTTCGTTTCACTATATTTGCTGCCACTACTGATAAATGTGCAACAAAGGTAAAGGTGCTGTGGATAAGCCAGGTAGCACAGAAACCTCTTTTAGGCAAAGTCCTTTCTGAAGTAATCCACTCACAACAATCATCAGTGAAAAGACAGCAATGCTAGTGACCAGAGTGGAAACTTCTTTACCGAAACATCCTGGCGTAGACATCGCCCAAGTGAAACCTTCTGTGCAAGGGAAGAAGTTCAGCGTCTCAGCCTGCCACAGAAACACTGATCGTATGTGATAAACAAAATACCTTTTTTCTTTTTAGGTTAGAAAACAGCCCTCAACAGTGTGTGTACTTTGAAGTTATCATTCTCAAGAATAACTTTCAGGGCTTCATTTTGCTTCTATGCAATACCATATATCTTCTCCATTAAATCACCATAGGTGGATTCTGTGGCATAGCTCTCTCAGTCAAAACCAGGAAAAACATTCTGAGAAATAACATTTAAATTCAACATTCTCCTTAATGTTTTTTTTTTTCTTTTCTGAATCCAGAGCACTCTTATTATTCCTGCATTACTTTAAAGACATAATTTACAGAACAAGCAAAAAATTCTCATTCATTGAAATCTTATATGGTCTACAGATCACCGATAACTTGGCTTGTTTTATTTCGCTGAATAGTTCCAATCACACTTAGCAACCAGATCATACCAGATTTGGGAGAGTTTTCATACTGCATCACACTATTCTTATATGCCCAGATTTATTTTTCAGATTCATGTAAGAGGCTGGTGACTCAGGAGAGCAGAATCAATAATGCAATGAGATGGATGAACCCCTGTATTGTTTTTTTGTGATTCCATTAGACTTCAGAGTCTACACAGCTTCAGCATGTTCTAGGTTTACTTTTCCATTTCAAAGAATATTTATTTTTAGAAAGAAACAGTCTTTCATGCTTCAGAGAGAAAAAAGTTGAGGTAGAGTGGAAAGATGAAAGCCCTTATTATTAAATAAAAAAACCCCAAAGAAACCACACAGCTCTGCCTTTATTTATTATATTTAAAATACTTCAACATCCACCAATCCAATAAGCCAAGTTTACCTATTACAATTCTATATGTTGCACAGTCATATGAACTCCTTAAAACTAATCAATCAAAACAATTACAAGCCAAGCTGAAAGATGTGGGAAAATACCAGATATATCATTACAAAGATAAAACCTAAGAATAACTTTTTCAGAACAAGAAAGAGATCCGTATTTTTTAAGGGGATCTAAGAAAACAGAACTGCAACTCAAGTCATTGCTTGAAACTCTAGCACAATAAAACCTCTACAGTACTGATACAAACACACCTGCCAAAAAAAAAAGGACCATCAATAACCTCTGAAAACTGCTAAGAGTCCTTGCAGCAGTGTGACTTATTATTACACAAGGGACAGTTTTCTGACAAACCACTTGAGTTAAAGCTCTCTGTGGAAGCAACCCACTTTCAAAGGAGAGGAGCATTTTGGAGCACAAGTATCTCTCACTATTGCACCCCGCCCTCCCCTGCCAAAAAAGCAGAAACAAAGTCTTTGAAGTTATGGGAAAACACCTGTGAAAACATACAGATTTTGGAGAAAACTGGTGTGAGAGACATAAGGTGGAAGGTGCACCATCACAGACATCTTGGCCCTGGCAAAAACCCTGACGTTTAAAGTGAGAATGACATTCCAAGAACAATAGTGAAATTTGCCAGTCCAGAGAAATGTTTATGCAATAAAGGGTGAAACAACTCCACTACACACACATTTCCTAAGCAAACAACTGGGAGTTAATCGAGAGCTTAAATATATCCCACAGTATTCAACAAAGGACGGCATCCCCATTCTCAGGCTTGGAAGCTGCATATCAAGTTTTGGAAGCAGGGATTTTGCAGGCAGATTTGAAAACCTGAGAAATATTAACCTAAAGAAGGAATGCTGACTGACTTGTTATAAAGGAATCATCACGCATTTTGCTTTTCTTTTCAATACTTTCCACTCTCTATGTACCTTCACTAAAATAACAGTAAACACAGTATCACTGTACAATATCTCACACTTTACATGATGTAAAAAGGATCTGAATGGCCTCTGATTTCGAGTCGAGTCATATGCTATCATAGGCAAAACTAGGACAGAAGAAAAAAAAGACAAAATTATCAAGTTCCAGCGAAATGACCCGCCTTTTCCCCCACTACAGCTGAAGCACCGGTGGTAAGAAACCACCTTCTACGCTCCAAAAGAAACAAGTTTGTGTCAGCAGATAACAATCCTCACATATAAGCTGAAATTCTTTATTTTTTCCCGTTGTGGTGGCATGATTCTCTCTGATTGCTTATGTATTTATTTAATCTTTGATTTAAAAGAGTTTCCTCTTCTTGCTCATCCAGGCCAAGTTCAAATAAACTTTCTTACATCTCCTTTCCCAAGGAGTGCATCCTGGTCCACAGCTGCCCTGCCAGGCCCTTCCAGCTCTGCTCCTCCTGATGCTGGTGCTCTGCTTCATACTGTCATTCATCTGCAATTCAAGATGGACCTAAATAAAAATTATTCCCTTGCTCAACTGCATCACTAAGCAGGTCATGGAAAAAACCATATATAAATGTAACGATACTAGATCAGTCTTGCTTGAAGTTCTACAAGTATATATATTTAGGATGTTGTATTTTGACATGTATTCATACATCTGTTTTTAAAACTAAGTTACTTGTGTTCTTTACTCTCCTCTCTATCAGTTGTTCAAAAAAAAGAAGCATACCTGAAACCACTGCGAAACTGTCTAGTACAAATACTGTTCAAAGAGGAGTCTCTGGGCTGATTTCCTGTATGTAAATGTGCTCAGCCGAAAAAATGTCCAGGGCATGATTCCCAGACTACGGTACAGGAAAAAAGAGGAGTTCCCTGGCTTAGTTACCATCAGGAGGAAGACACAGGGACTCATCCAGGGAAAAGAGGCCAGTTCATGACTCTCATATGTGCGTGCACATACACACAGAAGTGCAGGCACATGTGTGTGCGCTCCCTTCCCTGCCTTGTCTCTGCACTGGCGGGGTGGGTGAGCTGGCGCAACATCCCCTCAAGGGAACAAGCTCTTGGAAGATCTGATATGACATTTTTACATTCAACTGACTGCATGCAACATTCCTCTAAAAAAATATATTATCTGTTTGCTCGCTTGAAGCGTCACAAAGATAATATTCACGTCTGTGACCCTGACTGTCTCTGGTCAGGAGGCAGAGAGATTGTGCAGAGCGCGTTGCCTTCCAGCACCACCGGGATGCCTGCCAGAGAACAGAGCTGCTGTCCCAGAGGAGAGGGTCAGATCCCCTGCTAACACTGTGAGCAGTCCCTCTGGTGACTACTGGGGAGGTGAATGGCACACACAGGGGACTTGGCTTGCACAGCCCTACATCTGTGTTAGTGACGTACAGAGCAAAAACTCCAGTGCCCTAAATCCGCGGAAGGAGTGTTTTTTTTCTTTAGAGAACTTTATCCCTGGATCACTTGTCTTTCCATTTCTTCTTTATCATTGTTGACCTCCAAATTCCTACACCACCACCCTCTTTCAGCATCTACCAAAACATTCATATCTGTTTTCTACATTGTGGTTACATGTCCATGTGGGCTGAAAATCTTTTAAAGAATCTTATTTAAACACAGCTTCATCATTCAGATACTGTTTGGGCAATGAGCTATGCAGAGCCAAGCAGTATTACAGAATCTTATTTCAAATCCTGTTTCCACTACCAGAGCACTTATTTTAAAGTGAATCTAAATTACTGCCTTTCCCACAAAAACTTGCTTAAGTGCATTTTAAAAGAAATGTTGCCAAGTGCAGAAATGCAACCTCTGCCCTAGGAAGTCCTTGAGTTAAAGTTTGCTGAAAGCTGCCAGATTAATCCAGGGCAGAATCAGTCTGTGTTTGTTCAGCCCTTCTGCTCTCCCACCAATATGCACCCCTGGAGATGGGGTACCCTGATGAGCAGAGCTACTATTTCGCCTGATAGGGCTGATCTGTTCATCACATCCACCACCATTTGCCTCCACACCAGTAAGGACATCAGCTAACAGAAAACCCGGTTGTCAAAAGCATCATGTGCATTTTTCTGTGTCTCAAGCTCATCCTGTCATGACAGTGGTCTGTATGATACCTCCTGCTGCCACAGACCATGACCACAACTGATCGTGTAACGACAGTAATGAACGTAAGTTTGATGTATGAGTATACAACTCCCTAATTTTATAAGCTCATCACAGAACACGTGAAAAGCCTGAGATGCAAGCAGATTTCACCTTTTTTATTCTGAACTTTTTCTGAGACTGCCATTTTTATTTATGTCTTCTCTTTAAAAGTTAAAAAAAACCAAAAAAGTAGTTTTGAAGAAATGCAAGGCCCTACTAAACCCAAGAGTGGTTACCCAATAGAGAGCACCAAAATGTGTACCATCCACTCTGCAGCCCACATGCTCCTCCTCTCACTTCAAAAGGCAGGTGGCTCTTCCAGGGCACCCAGAATTTCTGGCTATGTCTGATCAGGAGAGCACACATTAGATCAGAAAGCCTCTTAAAGTCATCCAGGGAGTTTCTCTTCTGTGCTGTCAGAGGGTATCTGGCTTAAGGACACACAATAAACACAATTGTGTCAGCTCAGGAGTCATTTGTACAGTTTTTCCAAACTGCCTTTTTCAGATTATTAAATCACAAAAAACCCTGTCTAAGAGCCACCAAACAATTTTTAAAATGTGGCAAAATCACATATCCATTACTAAAGATGTACTTATGTGATTTTGTTGGCTTACTTCTGTTTAGATAATACAGCTGCATACAAATAGCTGTTGCATTTTAATAAAATTGTAATGTTAACAAGGTCCACATGGAAAGCACAAGTAGCTAAAACTTTGAGTAGGCATGGACAGGAAAAAGGACAATGCTAGATCAGAAAGCATAGCAAAAGAATATTGAAAGTCAGTAATTCAAGCAGTAGAATGAATGGCTGACAAAATTTTAAGCAAACACTTTGCCTCTGTGCTCACTTCTTCTATTATCTTCTCTGAGAACGAGCCTTTACCATGCTTCCACTGCACCTAGTCTTGGACTTTATCAAGAAAGCTACACTTTCTGAAAGGGTAATAATTCATTTTTGCTGCCATAAGAGACTCTGCCTTACAGAAAACACTGCAGGTGGGAAGATTAAAAAATTAAAAATCCATCTAAATCCAGACCCACTATTCAATACTGCTTTCATTTTCTGTTTTGTTCTCGCTATTTTTTTTTTCTTCCCAGAAATATTCTTGCCAGCTGTTTTGCTGTCCCTCAGTATTCCATCAACAACCAAATACCACCATGTGGTGCTGGATCTCAAAGGCAGAATTAAGACTAACAGTGTTATGATTAGGTGCCAGCTGAAGAGACACAGCCACAAAACTAGACTCTGTGGCTGAGAGCTCATGGCCCCACCCAAGATGCCCCTGAGCACTGAAATTTTCACCCTCCTCCCCCTAGAGCCAGGAAAGGGATGGCACTTCCAGAAAGAGCAGTCACCCTTGGATGACAAAAAGAGTTTCAACACTGAGACTTATGAGCATTGTCTGGTTCCCCAGTGAAAAAACATAATTCAGTTCTATGCTGATACATGCACAGGGAACCTATACATGGAAAATGCAGGTCAGATGAAGGTCAGTGGGATAAGGACCACAGGTATGTGTAGCCATGGTATTCTCATGCTCAGTATGGAAAATATTCCACAGGCTGACACATTCTTCAAATAGTTTTTCAAAATAATTATTACCACTTAGATGAATATAACTTACAACAAGTTAAGCAAATAAAATAAATAAATTTCCTAGTTGTGTCCCACAACCTCACCTACTTATCTTGAAAAGCAAGTCAGTGGGCTTTACTTACAGTGCTCCTCACTGCCAGATTAAGGTTGCTATGGGGCACACAGTATTTGATTAAAGCAATTATATCTACTGGCATATACATATGTGTTTGTTTTATGCCATGGAAATATCTCTATGCTTTTCACAGAAACTGGATATAAAACTTACGCATGGAAAACCCAGTGCCTGCGAATGCCCTCCTCCCAAACTGTAAACATAGCAGGAGAATTCTAATGTTTGTTTGAAAACACTTGCCCTAAGTGATAATTCTGATGGAAAAAAAGGAAGTAATTTTGCTTACTCTTTGCCTTCAGGTGGCTCATTAAAACACCTCTTATGAAAGAAAGAGGATATGATTCTTTCTTGACTGTATGCTGAGGCTAAACGTCTTTGGGGAAGGATCCTGGCAGCAAAAGAGTGTAAACTCAATTCTTTGTTTTAATTTAGAATTTAATTTGTCAGCAAAACCAAAGTTCATAAAGAAGGCAAATTTTGACAAATTGCAACTGCCATGAGCTCTGCTAAGAGCAGGATGTAACATGAATGTGATTCTTCAAGAGAACAAATTATAATCATTGCATCCAAACAAAAAATGCTTACATTAATAAGTTTGTTCTATGGTTTGCCAACTCCTCAGGCTGGGTACTAAGGAAAATTCGTTAATCTCACACTCATAAGATAAAGAGATCTGCAGCACAACTACTACATGTCAGCAGGACAAGATGACAGTTGTCCTGTTGAGTTTTTTTGTTTACAATTAAACTACATTATAACTACAATACCTTAAATCTGAGCCCACCTCTAAACAGAAGGAGGTAATATAAGCAAAGCAGTTTTCCAAATCTCAGAAACTCTGTTTCTCACCAACAGAGAAAATGTTTGCTTATAAAATTATTAATTTATTTGTGTATCTTAAAAAATTACAGCACATGTACTAGGTACAGATTAAGAATGTCTGCTGCTCATTTCAGCTATAGTATACTCATAAAAGTAAATGCTTAAGATATTCTATGTCAAGTGGATTGGTAGCACATTAGAGTCTTCAGGGAAATGAAATCTACTACATTAGTATTACAAAGACATCAGTAAACAGCTGGAGATGTTCAAAGCCTAAACACTTATCAGACAATCTAGACTGGGATTTACCTAGCTAACTCTATCAACTGGTCCCCTAAACTGTCTTTACGAAGTCTAGCAAAAACAAACTTCAGAATGAGGTTCATCTGATGTCCTTAAGAGGAGAGGAGACACACTTCAGAAATGCCAACTTCCTTCTCCTTGATTCCTACAAAAGGATGGCAGGTCCATACTTGCACAGCTGTACCACAGGTGCCTTGAGTTGAATGCTGCCTGCCAGGCTGCTCAGGCAGGGCCAGCACAGCACAGAGGCAATCTGTAACCCAGCAATCCCCTTGTCAAAACAGGAGAGATGAGCTCTGCTTGGTTCTCACAGCATCAGCTGCTCTCAGCATCGCAAGCTCCATCATCACATCATGGGAGGCTTCATTGACTTATGAAAAATCATAATGAAATCTTACTACAAACTGCTCCCTGTCTCCTGTAATTAAATGTACTTCTTGCCTAAGAGGGAGATTCTTCTCCATTTCTGTCTTCTTGATGCTAGGAAGAGGGAAGTCTTTTCATCATATACTTTTGTGGATAGAGAGACACAGCTAAGGGAAGAAAACTTCATTCCTATTTCTATTCTTTTTTAAGTTTTCAAACATAAAAACACTGTTGTAGAATTGCATGAAAATTGAACTAAATCGCTCACAGAGAAACCACATCGTTTTTGACACGTCCCACCAAATCAGATGTCATATATCAAGGAAAAAACCCACTTAAAAACTAGCACAGTACTGCACTAAAGAAGTGCACTCCATGTTCTCCTAAATATGTCCAAACTCTACGAGATAAACTGAAGAACAGTTGCAGAAATGGGAATAACACTGGCGTCCAGCACAGCCCCACGCAGAAAAAGTGCAAGTGACTGCAAAGAAGCAAGAGCACAACAGATGTAGTGAGGGTACAGCCATGGCCATCGAGCCAAGGAGTGTAACACACCCAGGAGCACATGGTGTGCAGTTCATTCTCCTCCAGACTCAGCTGCAGTGGCTGAACAGGCCTCTCTCAGCTGCTCAGCACCAAGTACTGTCAGGACCTTACCATTCCTATGGCAGAGCTCTAATCCTTCCAGTGCAAAGGCAGCCAGGTTATCACAAACTGACTTTAAATCATCAGTTCCTACTCAGCTCTCAGATTTCACACTAATGTGCATGAAGGACTTTCACACATTCATCTCCACTCTCTGCTGGCATGGAGCAATGGTGTCCAGCACCATCAGGAGTGAGGAGGCAGCAAAGCCAGCAGTGCCAGTGGCAATTCACACTGCGGACAGACCTGCTGCAGCTTCCTCTCTGCCTTTGCCTCTCTGCTGCTCTGGAATATGCCTGATCTTGCTGAACCAATTCAATCAGTAGTATGTGAAAAAGTCATACTCCTCCCTCCTCCTCATCTTCAAAAAAATTTATTTTCTGATTAGTTCCCTACTGGTTTAGTGATATGGATCACCAGCACCCAAGCACTGCAAGATAATGCAATGCTTCAAGAACATGGAATGGCCAAACTTTGCCCTATATAAACACTTTATGTAAGTCACTGAAGTAAATTATGCTGCAAAGGGGTAAAAATTCTCCTATATTTGTTCAGAACAATCAACTCCTTTTTTTTCACTGTCAACCCCCATTAGACCAGTAACTTGCTGCTTGCAGAATGCTCTCTGAACACTCCAAGCAGACATGGCTTCTATTGTGCTCCTGGGCTACAGTTTATTATCTTGGTTTTTTTCTGCTTAATGCAGTTATTTTTTTGAGAGAACAGAACAGAGTGAATGAGGATAAAGCAGAGAAATAAACAGGAGCCAAAATCTCTCCCTGTCTACAACAAGAACACGTCAGTAGCAACCACAAAGGATATTAAAATCAACAGATAAAGGTCAGATAAAGCACAAGATAAGGTAGTGCGTACATTAATATCTCAAAGATGCTATTACAAGGTTAATCAGTTATGCTGGCTAGATTTAGGTTTGAGCTATTTGGTGCCTAAGAAATATCATCAAAATAATTTATTTTTACTTCATAAACAAAATGTAAATCAGCCATGAAATTACTACTTCACAGAACAAAATTAATATAATGCAGTAAAATCTAAGTTTACAGTCACAGCTCCCTAATGTTTTTGAAACTGATAGAGCTATACACAATACAGCTGCTCCAATGCAAAGTAGAACTTCAGGTTTTCAGCACAGGTAAGCCTTGTGCCAGCTGGTGGCAAATAGAAGAGTGCTTAGTGTATTATATTTTTGTCCTCATTTAGTTACACGGTCCTCCCTTGGCTGTTTTCAGGAATGCTATTGAATACTGTGAACTAGAGGTTTCTTTACATTTTCATCTGACAAAAATCAAAAGTTCGGAATTTGCATAACGACTGATTCTGCAATTTCTCTAAATTTTTGATCCTACTATATTTGTATGGCTGAAACTCAGAATAAAATATCAATTGCCTGTTTCACCTAGGATGGCTCCAGATTTTCCATGACTGTTCAACACAAGGGTGGCTGATTCTTGAGCTGAGGAGAAATTATTTAGGCTCATGTCATTATAACACAACAAAGAAGAAAAGCAATTGACAATATTTGCTCAGAAATCTTTGCAATTGCAGCTTTCACAGCAGTAATTCTTGGGAAAGATTTGCAGGCACAAATCAGAACACAGTGCTTTTCCCATGGCCTGCCTGTGCTCTTGGCAGTGTTCTCTCTTGAGCCTGCTCAACATAACAAGGAGGCAGAGTCTGAAAGACAGGGTTAAGTCTAATTATTCAGCCAGATACATCAAAGGGAAAGTTACCATGAGTATAAAGTAAGCCATATTTCAGCGTTTAAGAGCCCAGTATAAAGCTTAAGGAGAACTTGAACTCCACCTTTATCAAACTATTACCTCTGCTATGTATTATTCACACAGCAAGAGTCTTAATTGCCCAGACACTCTGCCAACTCTTTTCTCTCTGTTGAAAGCAACCACACAAATCTAAAATGCCTATTTTCAACAGAAGTGTACTGAAACACACACTAGAGATATTAGCTGTGTTAATTACAAGTGTTAAGCAGAAAGTTTCATATTTTGTGAGTTACAGATTTATACAGCTCCACAAGCCTGTCAGTATCAGTGTCTTGGCCACAGCAATCCCTCTTTGCCCAGCCTTCGTTCATTGCATTGTTGACTGTAGGCGTACGAGGGTGTATTGGCCTCTAACAGACAAAGAAAGTGCTTAAGGAAATCCAGGTAAAGCTAAACTGAAAGAAAGACTTTCCCATTTAGTGCTGAGAACACTTATCAGTTCCAACACTCTCACTTAACTCACTGGAATTAAATATGCTGCGTTGTCACTGGAACTGTGTTTCCAAAGTGCAATAATCTTGTATTGCAACCATTCACTTCACAACAATATTTTGAAAACATAATGGTTAATTTAACTCTGAAAACTTGTATCTCATGCTAATAAACAATTTATTTTTGTTCACCTGTCACTGTTGCTGATATGCCACAGAAAATCTGGAAATAAGAAATTGGCTTAAGCTAGTCCTGCACATTTTAAGAGGGCAATCATGCTTAGTGCAGGTCCAAAACAGAAAGGAGAACATCAGTGAATTCTCTAAACCTCTTTGCTAAACAGATAGATTTGCTGAACCAACTAAACCTTCTTCAAGACACTTAGCTTTAGAACAAGACGGAGCTAGTGGCACAACAACTGGAAACCCAGCAAAAGTAGTGCTGTGTCTAAGAGAGCAGGATGTCTCCTCTACTGAACAAGGCATTTCAAAAAATTAAAATTGTTACTGCATCAACATCTAAAGATGCAGGTGGTAAGTTACCTGAAAATAATGTCTAATTCTTTAACAGTATCTGTTCCTTGAAGATTTTAGAGTAATGCACAAAACATAAAAAGTTCACAAAGCACTACTAATTAACAGGCATCTTACAACTTCTGCTTTAATTAAATTTTTTTAATGTTTTTTTTCCTTTACCTCATGAAATGAAAATAGAAGGTAAAGAGGATGGTAATTTATCTAAAGGAACCTCTAGGTTCACAATACCCTCAACCCATGGTTTGCCCCTAACCCTCATTTAGGCTGACAAGACTGTGGGTTGTGCTACAGACCAAGTCAAGGACTCATCCAACTTGGAAAAACAGAAACTAAAACCTCTCCCTTCAAAAAAAGAAAAACAAACCAAAAAAACCCCACCAGCTTATAGCTGGAGCACTCCTCCTGGTCAGATCCAGGTACCAGCAGAGCCCAGTCCCTGTTAGGCTGGCAGAAACAAGATGTACCAGGGAGCAGGAGCAGGGTCAAGTGGAACAGTTGGAGGAGGCCAAAATAGCCGAGGCAAGGATGTATCACAGATCTTGGCCTGAGGTGTCCCAGGGAAATCCTCTAATGTATCATCCTTTACCTCATACACTAGAGGACATATGCAAAAGGCAACCTCCAAAGGAAACATGCTCTTCAAGGCTTGTGCTAATTTCAACTTGTTCATTTGCAGTTGCAACAGCCAGCCAGGAACTGCCTCTGTATGCAAGAGCTGCTCCCATCACTTTTCTAATGGAACATAGTTCCTGTCAAAACTGAAGCACAAACAGTCCCAATCCCAAGCCAGCAAGAGGCAAAGTAAGGTAGCACAAGCAGTAACACTGCAACCTAAATCCTTTCCTTCAACCTGCTCTGCATAATCTCATGTCAGCGTATGTCATTCACAATTGATCCAGAGTTAATTTCAGGTCTTTTAGAGCAAGAATTTACACTCTTTGTTCTTTAAAGTAGTGCTCATTACAAGGAAGCTCATTATTACACCCAAAGCAGTGAGGAGAATCTGCAACACCTTTCAACTGTCTTGTGGCCAACAGAGTAGCTGTAGCTATTTACTCTGTGGGAAAAACATGAGTGATCATGGCAAAAGCTCAATGGCTTCTCAGCAGTCCATGTTCAGGGTCTTTGGTTAAACAAAACAAAACAAAACAAAAAAAAAAGACAACAGAAACCTTTGCCACTGAATTGTCATCATTTCTGATAGCACTGTTTTGACACCAGCCTGGCAGAGACGAGTAAGCAAAGCCCTGCTGTTTGCTGTTTGCACAGACAGCTTCTTGCAGGTAGCCAGCTCAGAATTATCCAGTTACAGACCTGTGAAGTATAATACAAATAAACAGTCCTGATCATAATATGCAGTATAGGCAACAAAGCCAAAGAAAGAAGAAAATTAACACATGCCAAAATGTGAAAGAATAAAGAAGGTGAAACATTCTACTGCTAATGCTTTATGGAAGTGTAAGAGGATGGTCCTGTCCAGGGAATGGCTCCTCACCTTCTTTTTTGCATGAGAGAGCAAAAACATCTTATAAGAAATCTAGAGATCAAGATGCTAAGTTTCAAATAGTAGACGATTGTAAAATTGAAACTGACAGGACTTGCACAAGTGGGTTCTCCTGCTCTTCATTGAGATGCTCTCTTAAAGTGCCTACAGGACAGACTGCACACAGTCCAACTGAATCATACTTACTCTTCTGTTTCAGAATTTTTTTAATTTGGGAAACCAAAAAATCCCCAAATACAAGGAGGCCAACTCAGCCTGCAGGCAGGAGTTACCTTTTCTTTCTTTTTTAATAAGCTTTTATGAGGGTTCTTCACCCAGAACCACCACCAGTACAACTTTGCTAATGGTAGAGGTGAAAGAAAAATGAGTGCTAGGGGCTTTCAACATTAAGTTTTTGAATAAAAGATGAATCCTCTTCTTACTATGACCCTTACCACTGCTAACCTAAAGAGCATCAAACTGCATATTAATGGCAAATCCAAAACTGCCCAAGCAGAGACAAAACCTCCTTTCACTATAGGAATTCAGAAATGGTTAGAAATCAGTGTGGACTGACAAGATATATCTGGATCACAGGAAGATCAAAGTACCTGAAGCTCTTCATATCAACTAAAACCTGAGCTTTGTGCGTGATAACTCCTCATCTTTGGCATACATGTCTTTGAGTCAGCAAATTGCCTTCATTTGATTTTCAAAAAACCTCTCAGGGTTTATCTGCTGAAGAATCCCCTTTTTTGTTTAACTCAAGGAATTAAGAAGTAATTACATTATGTTTACGCATTTATAAATGATGGGTTGTCTTTTGTCAAGGGTTCTGGATCCCTTAATCCTTCCTTAATCTAATCAAACAAATTTGCAATAAATAAAACACAAAGGGATGTGGCAGGGCAAGGGAGAAATTGCAAGGAAAACAAAGGAACCTTCAGACTGCTCCTCAAACCAGTGATCAAGTGCAGGCAAAAGAAAACCTATCACTCAATTCCAGTTGAAACAGGGAAGTAATAGGTATCCTTCTAAGTTGTCATGCAAAGGTATAACACAGTAAGTCATAATAACACAATGTGTCAAGCTCCAGTATCAGGCAGTAAGACAACTACACATTATTTGGACTAAAAAATGCCTTATTTTAAAATTTTGTTAAAGGTCTGAGAGCTTATAGCTACCAGTGGAATTTTATTTACTCATTCGGTGTCCCTTTGAAGCCAAGTGTTCAATAAGTGCTGAAAAAACTAAAAAAAATTTCCTCCCTCAGTAGTGTGAGGAAAAAAAACAGCAGAGTGAATTTGTTCAAGTAGCTTCATATGGCAAATGTTTCAGTTTGGGTTATTGACATTTTGTTGCACAAACCGTTCCATCAGCTTCCTAGCAGAAGGACTTACTAAACGAAATGATGCTTTAAGCCTTGGAGAAAATATACAAGGACAGACTCTTTTCAAGTTTCCTTCGAGGTGAAGGATCAAACCACGGCATTGTAAACCTCACAAGCAGCACAGCCTGACTCCATCACAGAGCTCAAGTTTTCAAGGGAGAGTAGGAAAGTGCTGTGTCACAAGAGGGGTTTCTGTCCCGGAAGAAAACAGCCTGGTTTCCCAAAACCATCAGCCAGAAGCATCAGCACTGGGCAAACCCCCACCTCTTTCTAAGCAAGCAGCCTTGACACTGCTGAGGCTGGCACATATTAGCTCCTATTAGGATTGCTACAGCTGGTCAGGCTTTCAGTTTCCTTTTTTCCCCTTCAGCAGAAAGCTTATCTGCCTGGGCCAAAATGAGTTTTGACAAGTGCTGCTTCTGAGCTTTTCTATTTGAAACCGAGCTGAGCACACAGTTCACATTT
This sequence comes from Peucedramus taeniatus, assembly GCA_013400575.1. Lineage (NCBI taxonomy): Eukaryota > Metazoa > Chordata > Aves > Passeriformes > Fringillidae > Peucedramus > Peucedramus taeniatus. The sequence goes on from WBNO01010706.1 coordinate 132,947, forward strand.
TATTTTTTCAGACATAACTCCCGAGAGAGCAGACCAAGCTAAAATGCAGCACCTTGTAAATCAGAAAGGTTTATCTTTACTTGGAATTGGGTCAACTACAATGGTTTAAAGCTATTTCTTCATTTCACTGTCATCCAGCCACCAGCTTTGAACTTCTTTGTTTAAAGCAAAGATACCAAGGAAGGAGCGCCTTTCACAGTAACAGTGAAAAATCCAGCAAGAGCAAAAATTGCCAGGCATGTGCTTGGATGGTAGCAGGCAACAGCAACTTTAATCATCTAACTGATAAGTATTCACTTAAAAAATTTCCATGAAAAATGAATATAAACATCGTCTCAATGTTATAATCCTTGATCACGAAAGATTCCCAGAAATGTGATGATGTTTTGCTTTAATGGTAACCATAAAACATACAAAAATTCCAAGATTCTGTGATCAGCTTATGCAGACTCTGTTTTAAAACTGTATTTTACTGTTTTGTGATTAAACCTTTCCCTCTAAATCTTGATCTTTGCAATGTGCTTTTATTTCTACTTTAACTCAGATACAGTTTCCCAAACACAAGATAAAAATTCAGCTTTCCAACAACCAGAAATATAATCTGTCTTTGTAACACAATCTCCTAAAACACTTATTTAAAAGCTTATGGCCACAAAGAAACCCTAAGCAAAATTGAAGTTCTTCCTTCTTTACTTAGTTGTTACAAAGTAGAGAAACTTCTCCATTGATTGTAACACTTCCCAAGAAAAGCAGGGGATTTTTTTGTGTGGAAAAGGAACACATTTCTAAATTCAGAAACCGTGGTGAAAATTATTTACAGTCTCCACTTTACCTAGACTCTAGTAACTAGAGTGCTGAGTCATAAATTAAACTGGTGCTCTGACCTTTAAGGAACAACTGAGATCATAATAAACACGTCTCGTATTTTTCAGCTGAGTCCAAGTAAAGAGAAGTCTCACAGCTCCTTGAAAAGCCTCAGGAGATGCAGTTTCTTAAAGCACACATAAAATTGATTAGTGTTCACGGTAACTAAAAACACATTAGAGAACAGACATGTTAGAGAAAAGAGAACAGACTCAATTTACTTTGAATTTGCACTCTTTCCCCTCTCATATATGTTCCAAGTTAGAAAGGAACTAATACTGAAAATCAACCATGCATGTGAATAATCGCCAAAAACACACAAAGCAACCTGAGAATAGAGTAGACTAGACAGTACAATAGTTATGTGCTGCCAGGCAAGACCTGTAATTTAATTTTTGTTTGGGAAACAATGGAGATTTCTTACCTAGAAACAGTCATTTTAGCGATGTGTGTCCCATGAAGGTATTATTGGGACATAAAAAATTATGAGGACAGAAGAGTTAGACACACCTTGCTTCAACAAACTTGTAAATGGGAACTTCTTCCCATTGTGTGTCATACTGCTCATTTTCTCCTCTCAGCTACATCTTCCCTCAGCCCAAACAAAACAAAACCTTTTCTCTAGAAGTCCCTCGAACCACTACGGACCTTCCACAGTGGGAGTGCTATAATGAGGGCCAATATATCTGTATATAAGTCTGTGTCCATGCACACCTTCCAACATTTTATCTGTCCACATGAACTTGCACTTCATCCTCACCAGTTCAGTAACCAACACTGTATTTCACTATACAGACATAGCTATATCCATGTAAGTAGGCAATTTATTCTCAGTCAGGGTGTGATACAAGCTACAGTCTTCATAGGTATGAGTCTGCTATGCTGCCAAACATATTTTACAACAAGGAGGACTTCTTTCTTGGCTTGGCTGATGTAATGGGGTTAACACCCCACCTGTGTGTCACTAAGATGTAACATGTTACAGGCAATTTTCAGTCAAATGGATGTAGGTAAATTCAGAAAACAAGATACAAATGCTATCTTGAAACCCTTTCTGCATCCACAAAAAAAACTTCTCAGACAAAATCAGAAGGCTATGTGATTCAGCTAAATATATCTACGTGCTGGTTAACCCTAAAAAGGGGAGGAGGGGCTCAGACCTACTCCCTGCTTGTCTGTGAGCTGTGGTTGAGTTTGCTAACCCAGGGAATTAATAATGCAGAGCTGGTGAACGGAAACTGCTCCCAAAAGGGTGTGATGTGCGCTGGAGATGGGACAGGCAAAATGGCAAGGACACACACCCCACCCTCCAGGCAGCAGCCAGGGCTTTTGCTCAGGAATGGAACTAAACAGCACCATAAAACAATCCAGTTTCAATTGAAAAAAAAAAAAAAAAAGTGTCCAAGCAGATGTCACAGCATAAGATGAACATCAATGTAGATCATTTTAGGTGCTTTCATCGGCCTTTCCACCTCACTAAGTCATCAGCTAGACTGTAGACTCCCAGGAACACAGGTCATTAAGACAGGAATGATAATAAGTATCAAATACTTCAGGCATTAATAGTAATAACAAGAAACAGGAACAAAACAATAAACATCAATAAACATCGAACACTGTCACAGCTCTCTGTTTGACTAAATGCAAAACATGCTATTTACATTATGTAATTGAGTAATGGAGCACTTTCACTTGTGCTTCTGAATACAAAATTGCAGCCTTCTATCTCTGCAGAATGTCTCTCAGTGGCTGTAGCCAGCTCATGAAAAAAAGTTCACTACTGTATCACGTGTGGAACCATGTGCCAGCCCTGGCATGGTATGCAAATGAACTCATTGATCTCTTCGGGTTTTCCCCTTTTTTTCCCCTGATCTTCAACGAGGATATCAAGCTCAGAGGGAGTAGCAGGCAGGAGATTGCACTGTACTTTCACAATGGGAAAGAAGCCAAAATACAGGCACAATGCCTGGATTCAGCAGTTTCAGGCAAACACAGCAGAAGTGCATACATCCTCCTCCGGGAAGAACACTTTCCACTGCCACTTTAACAGGAAACCTACTCAAAACCAAGGGCTATCCCCTCATTCACTTTTCACACCTGGCTATTGAAGCTATTGCCCCACGAGAAAGGTTTTCCTGTTAGAGGAGCTTCCAAAATTGCTTAAGAGCAATTTGCTTTGGTTTGTTATGACAGTTTAATTCTGTAATATTCTGAATATTACATGTCGTGCTTATTGGTCTATAATACTGGGCTTTTTATGCTGAAGATCACATGTACATACTCAGAAAATATAAAAGGAATAAAATGAACGTAGCATTAGTGAGTAAAGTATAAGTACATATACAAAATGTCTCAAAGTTCACAGTGTATTCATGTTCTGCCTGAAAATGGATCCCACTGACACAGACTGTACATGCTTAATTCCAATTCTCTTTATGTTCCACCTACCCTTTCCTTAATTAGTCTCTTTTTAGCTGCTTACAACACAGACAAATTACTCAGTACAATCTGAAGTTCTCCTCTTTCCTCTCAAATCCAAAACAAATTTATCTGGCTAGTTGGCAGAAAATAAATTTAGATGTGTTCTAAGTTCTCACATTCCATATGAACAAATACATACTTAGAACAAGACTGCACATGCCTCTAGAGAGAAGAAGCACAAGATTCAGAACTCAAGAAGGAGGAGTCAGAAGCATCTTTAAGTCTCTCTCAATGTGTTGCTGCTCTTGGGAACTACAGCAGTTTCTCACATAGCTCATTCAAAGGCCTTAAGAAAAGCAGACTTTGACTCTCCCATGTCCCCCCTTTTCTGGCTTTCCCTCAAACCCAGGCCAGTGTTTAAATAGCATTAATTTTATTTACTAATATTCCAGTAAAACTGAGAATCACTGTTATTTTCATTTTTTTATATGCCAGATCAAGACTCACAACAGATATCTTGCTGAAGATTTTACGGGAAGTCTGTGGCATAAGCCAAATGAAATCAGGAATGTAAAGAATATTTTGAAAACAAAGTCTGTTTTTCCTCACCCAGTAGCCTTTGATTATGATGTTGCCTTACACTACAAGACATCTGAGCATGTGTCAAGAGTTGGAAGAGAAAGGGATGAGATTTTGACCACGTGACTGGCATACAGCCAGCTCTTTGACATGGACTACTATGACACAGTGGCAGAATATGAGGTCACAGCATATGATCCTCCTCTGTCCCTGAACAAACTGTGAAACTCGGAGAGCTTTGGCAGAGTTGAGCTTTCATGCACTGTCATAAATATAGGTTTGCCTAAGGAAAACATTCTGGCTCTATGCTGTCACAGTTAGGTATCCAGGCTAGCTGGCATCTTCTTTCTTGACCCCAAAATCAGACTCACAATGTCTTAAAATTTTTTTAAAATATTTGCTAGAACATGGAGTTGTCCATTTGCAATAGTATATTGTTGAGGAATGTGAGGCTATCACCTAAAATCTTTATTCCAGGCCATTAACTCTTTCTTACCAGTTCAGAAAACAAAACAAAATAATCATGTTTAAGACCAAAGGGACATTCTTCCCTATAGAAACTAGTAGTTCTTGGCTGGCAAAGAATAAACTTGCATTTTCTTACTGTTTCTCAAAACAGGGAGAGGGGAAAGGGGAGATGGAAGGAAGGGAGAGGATTAATCAAGATAATATTTGCTGATGTTTATATTCTGAAACAAAGGGGAATAATAATCCAAGAAGATATATTACATGACAAAGACGGGAAGTAACTTGCTACGTCGCAGAATTATTGGAGCCACATCCCAGCCGTAAGAGGGACGGACACAAACACAGATTATTTCAAATGAGGTTACCAGTGTTTCACTGTTCAGGAAGTAGGGGAAGCAAAGAAGGAAGTAAAAACTAAAAACATTGTTTGTTTTGAAGACACTATATTCTGACAAGTCTGAGGAAAAGCTGTCAAAAGAGGAAAGTTGTATATCCTGACACTAATGGACTCTATGAATAACTTACAGACAAGATGATTCTAATCATGTTTGTTTTTATATGAGGCAAAACCTCATTTGCTACTCATATTGCCCTAGTTTGAAGTTGCTTCTATAAAAACAAATATGACACAATGAAAAACTGCTAAGATTCACTCAGCTACAGAATGTCCTTCCTGCTCACCCTGGCTCACTTTTCACTTAGAAACGTAAGAGGAATGTCACGCATTTGTAAACTATGTCTGGGAGCAAAGCCTCAAGTATCATGAATAAAAACACTCAAGTTCTACACTATACCAGTAAAAATGCTACGTGACTTCCATTGAAGCACAAGCTCAGATGTTTCTAAATACAGATGGTATCCATCATATGAAGGAAGAACATTAATTACTGCATTTGACATCTTTCTTGGGAACTGCACCCCTCCTCACTGAGCAGAACAAAGTCTCTGGCACACTCAAAGTTGCCAAGACTTTCTGCTTCTCTGTACTCAATGCAATGCATATTCTCTACAGAATGAGGAAAACAAGAAAGGGAAAAAATTGTAAAGTAACCCTCTCTTCTGTATGCTACACCAATTGATTTCTCAGCCCAGTTTTTAATACTGAATCTTACTGCAACCATGTTTCTGGACAATTATATATTGAAATACATATTGACAGGTCTGTTTTTCACTCGCATACAATAAATATTTGTTAAAAATCTGCTACTTGCAGGTTGGCCATTTGCAGCTTCTATTCAAAAGAGCAAGCTGTAAACAGTGTGCTCAAAGGCACCTGACTGGGTCTCACTGACCTGTTGCTGTGCTGCGCTTTATATTTCCTGGCTCTAACCTGGCCATGTAAGGGAACAAGGTAAAAGTCCACATGAACCTGCCCATTTCTCCTGGAAACAAACTTCTAGCTATACCCTGGGAAATCAAGAGTCTGTAATTGCTGTGGTATGGGCACTTCCTTCTATCCAGGGGATAACTATTCTATTACTTCTCCAAAATAAAGGCTGAAAGAACCATGAATTATTGATTTAGGGCAATGGGGTAGAGGACCGCCATCTCACATTCCATAGCTCACACATGCAAGTGTTTTCTAAGTGTCCATGTCACGGTAAACTCTGAACTTGTTCCTCTGGATAAAGTTACAGTGCTTAAGACTGGTTTTCCTACTTATCATTCCAAGTATCTGTTTGCTGTACCATCAGGTAATATGGTATGGCAAAAGCTGTCAGATCTTTCCAGCATAGCCAAGGGAACGAAAACATACCTCTTTTCAAATTAATACATACCAGCTACAAGGGAACAATGCCAGTATTTTTGCACAGTTTTAAAGACTCTATAAGAAAAAGGATGCAGTTTGACAAGATCTAGAACTTTGACAGATGCAACAATGGCTACACAGTCACCATTACTAGACGGAGCAACACCCAGGTATTTAGAAGCTGAACATACACCTTTTTTTTCTTCTTTCTTCTCCTTAGTGTTTAAAAAGCAGCTTATTGTCTGGGTTTTTCTGTTTACAACTGTGCATCTGCATATGTGTATGACAATAGGAATTCTCAGAGCAAGCCAAACTGAGAAAGATGGATTGGTCTGATGTCTGGTCATTCATGGGTGTGTCCACACCAGTCCTGTGGTTCAGATCAGTGCTGTGCTTCTGCGGCAAATCTCTCCATCTTCCCTGAGCTTTGGTTTGGATTGTGGAACAGCCTCCTGAGCTCACACGATGGATTCTTTTCATATGAAACTAAACCTGAAGATGTGCTCCAACTGTTAAAAGGCATTTGGGCCACGTGACCAGCTTACAGCCTGTATGGAATAAAGGCTCACAATGCCCACAGCAGGAACAAATCTCCCACACCAGCTTCTACTCCACAAAGCTGCTCCTACCACATTATTTGCTAGTACAGACATGTCTGTGTCAAAAACTATGTTCCTGTTCCTTGGAAAGTTTGTCTTCTATATGCACAATCCTACCTGCATCTTTTGATAGTTTCATTTCAGACAGAGATATTACTGTGGAAGGCCATGAGAGCAGAAAGAAAGACAAATTTTCTCAGCTGTACAGCAGCACAGACATTTTTAAAATTTGATTCCCCAGGCCGGGGAATCAATGGCACAAGAAGGAAATCACCAAGCAATGCTCTTCACAGTACACAGCAGTGGCAGGCACAGGGATGATCAGATTTTGGGATGCACTGAGGCTCCACATCCCACAATACTTTTAATGTGAATATATGTAAATGAGTTAATAATCAAGCCCTCAGCCTACAACCTGCAATGTTGGCACAGATCTTCTTGGCAGCTGCACATACACTCATTTTTTGACATATTGATTACTGGGATGTATCACATATAGCAGATGCCACATCTGAATCATTGCTTCTTTGCAAGAGGCAAACCTTGATTTAGTTTAACTGATAGTTTGTGACACGGCTTCTAATTTAGACTAGACCACGGAATCATTACGGTAATCAAAAGTAAATACTGGAAAAAGATTAAAACTCAAAGACAAGATGTAAAAACCAGGAGAACTGGAAGAGATGACTGAAGAGGCTTAGTAGCAGTTGAGATGAGGCTGAGAGACCTGCAGACCCTCATGAAGTGATAGTAAGCTATTTTTCCTTAACCATCTCTTCCTTCTTTCCATCCTCAGTCTCCCTGGATTTACTGGTTCAAACAAAATGTGACTTATTTCTACCTACTGCTTCAAACTGTTTATAAGTATCTGTCTACATTCTAAAAATTTATCATTCACATATTCAGACATACAAATACATGTCTACTGTGTGTATTCTTTAAAATTTCTCGCAAAGGGTTCCTCTAACCTTTACCAAAACAATTGGATTGACTTAACTGCACTACTTAGGATACTCAAATTCTGACTACTAATTTTTAGAAAGTCTTATTTTTTACCACTGGAATCTCATCTTTATTTAGAAATCAATGTATGACCCACCCCACCCAGCAAACAGTGAAGTACTACACAGTGCATTTCTCGAACTGAATTGTTCTTTCTGAACACCAGCAGAGACTAATGGACAAACAGTGCAAAAGACAATTAATGCTAATGCAACCACATAAACGAGGATAATGATAAAGCAACTGACTACTCAAGATTTACCATTAATCTGTCTTTTTGCTCTTTTTGGACACTCACTATAATCTAGAAAAAGAAATATGTTGTCATGGTGACCCTAAGTGAAGTTACCAGAAGTTGTAAGAGAAATTCTGCAAGATCAAAAGTAAAAACTATGTAAGACAATGACACAGTAACAAAAAGCAGTATGGTAACTGAAACAGATATGAATTGATCAGATTTCACACAGCTACCAAGACTGCAGTGCAAGTAGCAGCAAATAGTGGAGAGATCAGAAAGCTATGCAAGAACAGGGGGCATTAGGAGACAAAGATATGTGAGAAAGCACAAGCTTACACTGCCACAAGCAGAAAGCTCTTTGCAGGACATGTCTGTATTAGAGACATGAACCAGAGTGTGTAGCATAACATTACTAGAAAGGACTAGGGCAGATTCAATTTCAAAAAGCTGACCGTAAAATGAGATGTTCTCACTACACTGATACATGTCGTACCAAGATGTTCCCTGGAAAGCTGGACAACATTCATGCATAACTAATTTTTTTTTAAGTAAGTTTGGGGACAGAATCTTCACAAAAAGGTACGTTCTGTGCCTCATCCAAACTAGAATAGGGTCAAGCAGCTGAGGATTGTAGAACGGGTTATCTGAAGTCAGGCAATCCAGTTGAGGCATGTCCATCCAGGTCGGATGACACATCAGTCTAAAAAGGGGCACATGCAAGGCTGTTAGTTCATGGCTCTTGTCCTGAATTTACTGACAGGTGGCTAGAAATAATGTATGACCTATATTATTTTCCCAGTATAGTGGTGAGCGCCAGGACACAACTCTCTCAAAAGAGATTATGCAGCTGCTATAAAATCTTGGAAGGAACTGTCAGATTTGGGTAGGAAAAGAAGCTTTCTCTTAGAGGTGGGTGGCTGGCAAGGTTAGAGTCATTTGTGAATTTGATTGTGAAATTTTGTGATAGATGTGCAGCCTACAATTCTTTCTGTCCACGAAAACCACCAGCAGCTCAAATGCACACACTGTATTTACTTTAAAATGATTAAGACTGGGACTTTTGCACAGTGATGAGCTAATAAATGAGCACATCATGGAAACAGCCTTGTCCTATGTTCCTGTACTTCCTGCATAGTATTATCCTTTTCCTTTCTGTTGTTATCAGATGAGGACCCTGCTGGACAGGTAATATCACTCAGTCCCAGGGCAAAAACTAAGGAGAGCAGTTAAACACTGTTCACCAAAGCTTCAGGGAAGCTGTGCACCAGTTATTCTCAAGCCAGACACTGCAGGGTTGCTGTAGGAGGTGTGGGTTTGTTTTTTTTTCCCCCTTCATTTTTGCAAAATGTGCTGTTTTATGCTACAGGTTCAAAAGTTATTGGCACTGTGGTTAGAAGCAGTCGGCAGATCATTTGTAGAACCACAGTTCTCTATCAAGGTGTAAAAAATAGGGCTGCAACAGCTCTATAGACAGAGGTACAGAGCTGTGAATGAAGAAGAACTGACAGCAAATTTTAGAAATTAGAAGCAAAAGAGTTTATGCAAACTTGTATTTCATTTATGATACTCTCTGGGACAGTGCATACATTGGAGATCATCCCAAAGTGCTACTGCTTGTTCAACAGAAAAACAATACACACCCCCAAGAACATGTTAAAAAAAATGTACTGACTGGGGGAGGGGCTGGGAGTGGAGGAGGGAGAAGAAAATAATTTTGCCCTCACAATCTAATCATCAAAATTGTATTTTGAGTTGTGGTACAGCCTGAAAGGACTCCTCACTCAATCTTGTTCCTGGCAGAAGTCAGCAGAAAACACTGTAGGGCATTTTCTGTTCGGAAAGAAAAAAAACGAAAAGGCCCAGCACACGACTTGTGAAGTGACTGCTAAAAACAAGGGAGGATGAAACACAAGCACCAAACTTTTACAATGATCTTGTAATAGCAGCAAATATCTGGATACATTTCAGCTCCAACAACTGGAGCTGCAGTCCCACCTCTGCAGAAGTGAAAAATATATGCAAGTAAGTGCCAACTGAGTTGCAGTCTCAAATACTCCAGTATTTCCTACCCTGAAGGACATTTTGAACTGCAGTGGTGGTAAAAGTCTTCCTGCATGAAATCCTTAAGGCTCCTTTACAACAACCCATTTACTAGGGAAACAGAGAAGAGTCTGTATTTTAGCAAAACAACCTGTTTTCCAAGTTCTAAATATAGAAAAGAAAAAAAAAATTAAAAGTGTCTGTCTTTTTGAAACCACTCGCAAGCATTTCATCCTAAGCAACACAGCCTCCCCCCTTGCTAAAAATAAAACAGTACATTACAGCAACATTTTTTGCTGGCTTTAGCCAAGGATTTGAAAACCTCCCCTCAGCCCAGACAGGCCGTAAGCTATGAGTCAGCACTTCTCAGCATTTCTGGAAATTCCTCAGCAGAGCATCCACCCTGTAGCAGGAAGCTGCCGCTCACTTCAGCCGGCACCAGGAAATGGACGGGAGCTCCTGGGCCTCACCTGACCCGGGCACGGGGCTCAGGGAAACTTCCCCAAAACTACCAAAAGTTCCCCGTCCCACCAGCTTCCTGAACACCACCAAATACACTGCCTGTGAATGAGCTTGGTAACTCCACCCAAATACAACTTTGTGCAGTGTCAATGAACAGGAAAATATAGGATGAATTAAGGAAAAAAAACCCATCACTCTGGACAAGAGCAAGTCTCTCTGGTGCAATTTTATTGGTATGGCCTCTCCCAGCCTGAATCCAGAGGCAGCTCAGCTCCACCAGCCCTAGACAGGATCTGTGCCCTGCCTGAGGAAGTCTGAATTCATACACAACAGCCATGCCCCACCACGTAAAGAGCAGATTCCTGGTGCTTACAGAGAAAATTATTCTTTCTCCTTTCAAGTGGATAAAGAAGGCACAGGTTCAGGGCTTTGCCACACTTGTGAATTGAAGGGACACATGGCACAGCTCTGTCTCTCCCTCCAACAGTCCTTGCTTCACACAGAAAATCTTATGATCTGCACACAACAGAGCCCAGGGATGGGAGGAGGATCTGTGCCTGTCTGGGGGATCCCCAAATCTGCCTGTGCCTGTACAGGCTGTGGTGTTGTCAGGTATCTCATCCGTACTGAGGCACAAACCAGAAGTGCCCATGGAAGCTCTTGGTGCTCGGTACTCCCAAATGTGGGGCACTGCCAAGGTGGAGACACTGCTCTTGAAATGGAGATACAGCATGCACTCGGGTCTGTCCAAGGAGATACAGCAGCTATGTCAGGAGCACTGACTGTGGTGGATGCAATTCCTACTTTACTCACCTCGGACTGAGTACCTACTCTTGTTTTGCTTTAAACACAGGCTTTGACAGGGACTTTAAAGAGGGAGAGTTAAGGGAATAGGAAGTACTTTGTGAACAGCAATAATTGCATGTTCTGACCTCTCCAGCTTACATCATGCGCATTATCCAACAACCACAAATCAAGAAGGAAACCAAATTTCAAGACAGTAATTTTCAGCACAACATATATGTTACAACTAACAGAACAAGACAAATGTTGACATTCCCCTGCTTGTTTCTTGCTTCCATATATGTGGCTATATTCCCATAAAAATCCTGCCTCTTTTTTTTTTTTTTTAATGAATATTTGTATAAAGGAAGCTGCCTAAAGTAGGGTACAAAAAAAAAATGTTTTTCTCAACTGTTTTTTAATACAGAGCAATGAGATTAAAGCGAGGCAGACAGCCAAATACCTCAGCCATCACAGTCATTAATAAAAGCGTTTAACATTCGTGCAGCTTTCGAATGCAGAACATCTGGTTCCAATTCCCAATCTGGCTTTTAATAAAAGTGCCTCCCCCACAATACTTTTATTATAAAGTGTTCTTTTCCTCCGCGTTCTCAGTGCCCTCCCCCCCCTTTTTTTTTTTTTGGAAGCGGCTGTTCCTTCCTTCTTGCTGGAAGCCACCTGACCACTGCCAGGAAGAGGAATGCAAAACATTCCCAGGAGCAGCTCCTGACGTCAGGGCGGCAGCATTCCTCCTCCTCCTCCTCCTCCTCCTCCCGCCGCGGCCGGGCCCGGAAAGTCCAGGGCCGGTCCCGCCGCTGTCCCGTGCCCCGCTCCCCGGGTTTTCCTGCTCTCCCCGCAAACCCTGAGCCAGAATAAACCTGGGATGGGGCTCACGCTGCACCAGAGCCGCTCCATCCCCAAGTATCCCTGCACCCCTTCCCCTAAAACAGGACGCTGTGCTTGGGATCAACTTCAGGCACCCCGCAGGCTTAAATCAGCTTAGGCGCTGACTTTGGCGATTCTTTCCCTTTACTTCTGATTTCTTCACTCGAAGGCAGGCGGCAGAAGGGTGCCAAGGAAAACAGGGACACGCTGCTGCAGGGTGGATTGTTTTTTCACTCCTAAGACATTCACGAGAGACATGACATGATACCAAGGCAGGCAGCCTGCATCCAACCCGGATCTTCTCCATTTCCTTCTTTCTTCATTCAGTATCCAACCTCTACAACAACACATCACTCTGCGATCCGACACATCACAGAGTGGGATTTCAATCCTTCGCCTCTCTAATTTCAGTTGTGAGAATACATTATTAAATGGCACTATTTTATTCTAGTCTTGAACTAGCTGGTAGCTAAAACTACACAGAAGAGATTCTAGGTTGAGTTGCAGCCCTTCAGTTGAGTTTACTCCTTTCCACGTAGTCTGATATTTCTGGGACCTATATTAAAAAAATTCTATAAAATGTTTTGCCTGGCAAAAAAGAATCTCTACATATTTATATATGATACAGTCAATCACTGTATCAAAGATAGTGTTAAAAAAACCCTGTAATTGCTACCAGATCTATGATAAAACTGAGAGTATCCTAATTCCACCATGCCAAAGGAGCAGGATGGTGGGCTAGGAAATATGGGGGTGGGGGGGGGAAGTATGGAAATACCTTCATTTCTAGAGGATGCAAAGAAAGAGCTCTTCAATAGACACCTTTCCATTTCACATCTCTAATTGTTAACAAGAAGTATAAAATACATACTTTTACTGCGCCAAAACCGACAAACTTTAATGTGTAGATGTTAGTTTAATCATAATTTTCCAGGGAATACAGAAGAAGCCAACACTCATCCTGAACAGCTAAGGCATATGACTGGCGGTAGTAAAGCATTCCCCTATATCACTTTCCCTCAAATATTTACAATAATTATATAAATAAATACAAATTTCTCAATGTTGACTGACCACATGAAAAAATAAAGATTTGGAAACACTAAGCAAGACAGTTGCATTGCTTTCAATATTAATCATAATTAGTCAGCTGTTAGAGTTATACTGTCTGTGCAGCTGCAGTTCTACTCATGAAGATCCAGATGAGTCCAAAATTTGAAGGCCATCTCTCAGTCCCAGTTTCTCAGCTTCTCGTTCCATTTGTGGCAATTTAAGAAATAAAAACATGTTTGGGTTTTCTTCTAGTATAAGGACTTGTTACCAAAAGGTCAAACAAGTGTCTGCCCTCTGACCAACCTCAGGCCACCTACAACTTTTTTAGGGAAACCTGCTCTCTGAAGAACCACAGGCTAAGTAAACACACTGCTTTCCTGGTAAGAACATCCTCCAAGCTTTCTTGCCTTTGTTATGCCAGCTGGCCACATCTGACTACCTAGAAAACCCAAAACCACCTTTTTTGCACTCTTCTCCAGAGGTCATGAGTGTTCCAGTGACCAACAAATCAGTATTGTTCAGGAAGTTGACAACAAGATTCATTAATTCTATTTCATAAAACTTAACACAGCCCTGAAAAATCATCAGTTAGCTGAAAAAAAAGCTGATCTGTACTTTAATATATACACCTAAAAATTTTAACTGAAGTTCAGTGATGTCAACAGCCAGCCATCAGTATATATGATTATTAAAAATAATTCCTTTTTTTTTTTGTATTTTGCAACAAAGTGAGAAAAAAGTACATGACATTTCTATCACTAAGAAACAGAAGTAAGAAGAAATGTAACAAAAATACGATATTACCTAAAAAAAAGTAGTGGCTCAGTAGAACTAGTCAATTTTCTAAGCTTAATAGCAAAGAAAGTGAAATATGTCCTTAGTACCTTCTGAAATCAAGCCAAGCTAAGGCAGCTTGTAATCACTGAAGAATACTATACACTTTATGGTGCTTGACATTTTTCTCCATTTTCTATTTTTTATTTTGTACTGCATGTAAAACTAGATATACAGAGAGGTTTTTTCAGGTATATATTAGGGATTTTTAAATTTTCCCTTTTTTTCCTTCAGATTTGTTTTAAAATTTCATCTTACCAAATGTAAATACATGCAAATCAATACCAGGTCACTTCCGAAAAGTAGACTTTAGAATTTCTGAAAAATGAACTTTTAAAAATGATTGACAATTTAATCCCTAGTATTGAAGTTTGGATGGAGATTAGAAGAGGCATGGCATACAGAAGTGATGAGAACTGGGGTGTGTTCTCACCTTCCCTGAAGATTAAATTCACTCTCTTCTCTTGTGTTTCAGCTGCTTATTCATTCTATTATTCTTTTATCACCAGAAATAACATTGGGATGCCAAAAGCACGAATGAAGTCACAGTGAGAACTTCCTTCTATGCATGGTACACAGAATTAAGCTTCAGGTGTGTTTTCAGGAGGCTGCTTCAGGAACCTGTGATTCCCAAGCCTTGTCCCCAGCATGCATTGCTATTCAGTCATGGCCAACTTTTTCCCGTCAAAATCTGGCAAGTGCTTTGATCTCCACAGCTGAAATGGACACTAGATTGGAAATTCAGCCTCAGAAGACTACAAATACTTTAAAGATCCGTTTTCAGAAAAAAACCTACATAAAGTGACAGGTATTTGCTGTGGCAGAACCACAGCAGTTCACTTGAGTTCTAGAGGCAGAAGCCACTTTCTTTAAGTTACAGAAAAGGATTTAATTAATGCGTAACAACGTTTATAAAACAATGGGTGCAGAGGAAAAAAGATCAGAAAACTGAGTCGCACCCAGAGATCACTAAGAAAAACAGATCAAGTCTCTTTTCTTGGTTACTTTTCCATATCTTTTCCAAATCTTTCTTGCTTTCTTGCCATTCGAGTGCATAGTTTTTTTTCCAAGTCTAAAATTTCAATTGATACCAGTGTGCCCTGTGACACCTGAAATACTGCTAACTGCAAAGCACCAGAAGCAGGGGGAAAAATCCCACCTTAATTTCACAGGTTCACTTTTACATCTGGCAAGTGAAAGAGCCCAGACTCCAGGTGCTAATGATGCACAGCCCCACCTACAGAGGGCTAAGCCAAGAGCCTCCTGAGAACCAAACTCACCCTGAGGTTTTGGAAGGCCTCACTGGGAAAAGGTGTGAGTTTCTTCACAGCTCCTCACCTTCGCACACAACCTACACAAACTCTGTTTTGAAGCCTGCTCATACTTTTTTGAGGTATGCTCCCTGCTCTTCTCCCTGGTTTTTCTTCTCACGCATCTCTGTTTTCTGCTTCTGGCTGGGCCTGGCAGTGGAAACGCTGAACAACAGGAGTGGATCCAGCCCTGTGTTGCTGACTCAGATATGAGAGCCCGTGCTCATCAGATTTTGCTGCTGCATTCCAGATTTCGGTACCCAAAAAAAATTCTGATGCTTATCTAAACTAAACTTCCTGAGGGTGAACTATCCCTAGCGCTAAGACACTTTGAAGGTCGATATGCACTTGAGCAGGAGACAGCACGCCAACCTGCCCTTAAAGCAGGGCCTACCTGCAGAACTTCAGCTCTGTCTGCCTGGGTAAATTACCCAGTTAATTGTCTTGGCATTCATATTTACATTCAAAAAAAAGGATAAGCAGAGATGAGGTCAAATCACTACACTGTTCCGCTAAAACCTTGGTTTTAGGCAAATGGACTTCAGAAAACTTCTTTTGTCGTGTAAAATGGAACCATGTGTACATAACTTTGTGGGGTAATTTTGATGTTAGGTTTATTAATATAATTTTATTACTAAGCTGTTTACCATTTTAGGCTCCTAATAGCTATGAGGGCTTGAAATACTCTGAAATCACAGGGAAGTATTTTCTTTTCCTTTGGTTTGAAAAGAGAAAACAAAATTCTAAATGTGCTTATTTCCATGCTTTATATTGTGTGTAGCATCTACATCCTTTAACAAGAAAATGTTATGATCACAAAGCCTTTTCCTCAGCCAAGTTATTATTACAACAGTGTGAGACTGCATTACTCAGCAGTGATTAAAGAAAGTCCCAAGGTGAAATATTTCACTTTCTTCTTAAAGTAATAAGACTATTACTACAAAAAGAAATAATTACAAAAATTACAGTGGTAACAACCCACCATATGTTAAATTCTCCTGTTTGGGGTTGGAGATTATTTTTTCCCGTTTCAATTTTGAAATGGAAAATTCTCCCACATAGCACAGCGAAATAGAAAGCTTTCCCTGGCTTGTAATTTGATTTGGAGAGACAGAATACAGCAGTTTCTGCTGGACTAACCGCTCAGAATCCCAACTAGTTTCTGAAAGTCTTCCTTTACATTTCTTTTACAACTAAGGAGTCATTACCCATGGTTCTCCTGGACAACTGCTGGGCCATTTGTACAATAAAGTGAAGAGTGGGGGTAGGCAAAGTAGCCATACAGCAACAGATTTTGGTACCCAGCAAACAATCTTTGCTTAACAGAGACCAAAGCAATTTCAGAAACCTTCAGTGTCTATTTAATGTGGGGAGTAGCATGTCCAATACATGAGCCAGGACACACACAACTTCACCGTCTCGGATGTTGTACAGCAATAATTACCTCAGCTCTGCCTTCCTATCCTAGGAAAAACAAGTAACTAGACTCTATGTCCAACAAAAATTGTCATCTGTGTTGCAAATAAAATTAAGGAGGAAGGTGGGGGATTACAAGGTAATATCATCCTATTTGCTCTCTGCTTACCGTAAAGTACATCAAGAATATTTTTTTCCCCATTTGATCTCCTAAATGGTTTAAATCTATTACATCTTGTCAGAAAGGCTTGGTAAGGTGAGGAACACAGAATGAGAGGTGAACCCAGTTATTAAATCTGTTGAGAGGTTCAATGATAATTTAAAATCAATGCTCTATTTACCAGTGCAGCATCAAGACAGTCAAGAGGAAAGGAATGGGATAACATAAACCAAGAACTTTCTCATACCCTCATGGATCAAGAATTAGCAGTAGACAGGAAAAATCTTAAAAATCACAAGACATGAAAGTCTTTGAGAGAATAATTTGAAGAAGCTAAAAAGATTTATGGAGAGGAGAGGAGAGGAGAGGAGAGGAGA
>WBNO01010706.1:150260-188367 GCA_013400575.1 Peucedramus taeniatus
GAGAAGAGAAGAGAAGAGAAGAGAAGAGAAGAGAAGAGAAGAGAAGAGAAGAGAAGAGAAGAGAAGAGAAGAGAAGAGAAGAGAAGAGAAGAGAAGAGAGAAGAGAAGGAGGAAGAGATCCCCACCAAAGCCTGGAACAGGTCTGTTGGGCTTTCAACAGATTAAAAGACAGGAGATAGCTCCTAACGTGACTGTGGCATGCGGGAAGTTCTCTGTTTCTCCCCTGGAAAGCTCAATTCAAAGCAAAGTTTGTAAACATCCCGGGGGAGTGGGCAGAAAACGCCACCGCGTTTCAGAAACATTTACAAGTGTTTTGCAGAAATGAAACTTCACTTAAAGAGCTCAGTTTCGCTCTCCCGGGTGGAGGATGGGTGTCGGTCTGCAAGTTCAGAGGCAGCAGCACGGAGAAGCCTTGCGGGCAGTAAAGCTGAGTGAGCAGCGCGGTGCCCGCCTCAGGCGCATCCCCACATCCAGCACGGAGAGCGCACCGAGTCATTACACGTTGCGCAGAAGCGATGGCGCACAAACCCGAATAAATATCCCTGCTGCAGGCTCCTGTTTCACGGATGTGGAGCTTTGACGCCAGAGAAAGCTGTGGACAAATAGGCGCTGCCGCTGTCTCGGTGAGATCAGCTTTTCCTGGGCTCCTGCTGACAACATTGCCACCTTCCGCAGCCGCCGGGAAGGGCACGGACCTGCGGCCGGGGGCTCGGGCAGCATCCCACCGCCCCGGGAAGCGCCGTAGAGATGCTGTTTAGGAAGGTGCTTTCCCACCCCTGCCCTTTGTAACCACCCTGATAACTCAGAATAATTTATCTTCGAAGCCTGTGACGGAATCGATGCAGAGCGCAGCGCAGTCCCGAGAGCTGGCGCGGTCCAGCCGAGCGCACGCACGGATGGGAAATGTGACAAAGGGAACGCGTTCTGCGCCACACGGACAATATCTGCCAGTGAATGCACCGCCAGCGGGACTGCTCGTGTCACTTACAAAACAGCTGAGGAAGCTGGGGAAAGGCAAAGCAGAAGTTAAAGGGAGGCAAATGTCGCTGTCTCCGTGCCCGGACCTGAGGGCATCTCATTCCAGACTCCAGCCCTCACACACTGGACTGCCGTCGTGCCCAGTTTCAGTGAAAGGGGCAACAAAAGACATGTACTAACTACCCTGGCTTCTACATACTCATAATGTCAATATATGCATTTTATATTAGTCTGAACATCTGATGAGGTTATATGTTAAAAGGCTGTTATTTGTCTTGCTAGCTTGCAGGGAAGTATATTCCTCCAAAGCATCCACATGTATTATGTGTGTTACCTATACATGTATTCATGTATAGTTAATAAACAGTAGCATTATGACAGCAGTTAAAATACAACTAATAAGAAAGCAAATATATTAACCAATACATTGAGTGCACATTCTGAATGGAAAATGGCTTTACTTAGACATAGCCAAAATACATCAATGGAGCTGTTAATGTGTGATAAGAAAGTACTTTCCAAGAAAAGCTTCAAAAAAAATCAACATGACAACTCAAGCAATATCTCCATTAACTTAGAAAAGGAGTGTTCAGAGTTTAATAAGTAGAGAAGGGCTTTGCATGCAAGATTATATGTATTTCCAAATCTCTTTCCTAGACCTCTTCTAGGAAGGCGCTCTTCAATATGTAAGGTTTTGCCAAAGATTCATGATCAAAGATAAACAATCCCAAATAATTAATTGGAATGCAGAGGAAAAGAATACTTTTATATGCATTCTAATATAAAAAATAAATCGACATAAAAGTTGCTCCCTCCCCCCTCCCAAAAAAGTTGTAACTTATATTTGGGTTGTGGAAATAACTTCCCTGCCTTGTTTTCTCCTCTAGCTGTGTTTAGGGCAGTTTCAGGGTAACAGTAAACCTAATAGGATTCCATTCCTTCCTAAGTAAGCAACAGTCGTCAAAAATCCAGAAATTGCAGTTGTATCTGCAGTGACCTACAACCAAAGGCAATTCTCAAGACTTAGGTGGACTGTTCTAGAAGCTGATCATGTGGTATGTTGAAGATTGTTTTTAAAATGGGTTTGCTTTTGAGTACAGCTAGAAAACAGGTCCCTGCTATACAGAAAGATTCAAAAGCAAACTCCTAGGGTCAAATATCTCCCAGCAAAATGAGACAATCACATCATGCAGAACTTCTCAAACTGTAAACCACAGGAGGCTGCAAAAAGACAAAGAGAATGCTGGGAGATTTGGTTTTTGTTTGGTTTTGTGTGAGAGAAGGAAGGTAAGAAATATTTGGGAATATAATAAAAAGAAATATTTGGGAATATAATAAAGAACAATCCTATATTGTCTAAAATGTCTTTTCATTCAAATATCTTCAAAAATAATTTGAAGAATTATTATACATATATACTGTAAATCTGAGCTCCTTTAAGCATACAAACCCTTCAAATTCCAGTGACAGCCCATATCAATAAAATTTATCTCTTCCTCAATCTGTACATTCACAATGCATAAAAAAGTACCAGCCCTATTAAATTAATATTTATGACAAGCTGAGTGAACCAGGGGACAAGCAATAAGGCACAAATGCATGTACAAACCTCACATAGTTGCATTGCCCACGTTTCTCAAAAATGAACCTCAGCTTGGAGGAGAAATTTGTTTTTGGGAAACACAAAAGACAGACATGCTGTGCCATGCTGGGAAGACAGATGAAAACACAAATACAATCAATGTAATTTATGGTCTTATACTGAATCTTAAGTGTTCTCAAGTTCAGTGCTTTCAGTGTGTGCATGCAGCATTGTAAATATTCTGCCAGGTTTTTTTTGGGAGTAGTTATGATCCTCAGTGTCTGTCCCTACAATACCTCAGAGTACCTCAGGATATTTCTTCACAGCCTCAGTTCACATTACAATGGCTTAGATGGAGATGCTGACAGATTTGGGTTTGTACTAACTCATGTGCTTGGGTTTGCATTAACAGCAGTGTCAAGGTGGACATGCAGTCCTGTTTTTTACGACAGCCAAGGACCTTGGACTGACTATGGACAATGACTGCCAGGAAGACCAGGCAAAAGTCCATCATCGTGATCTGCTCAACAGCAAACATGTGCTGCTTATAGAAAAAAAACCAAAAAAACAAGACTTAGAAAAAGGGAAGATAACCATCAAAACAAAAATCATCCACAGAAATGTTCACTAGGCTTCTTTATTTTTAACTCTTTCTTTAACTCTTTTACCAAGGAGAGAGAAAACAGGTAATGCTTCAGAAGTCCTAAGAGGTTAAAGAAAGAGAAAAAACCCACCAAAACAAACAAAAAACCTCCATACACACAACCACCCCCCTTCCCACATACTGCCAAGTAATGATTTTTTTTTTTTTTGGAGCCACATCAGTGATTTGGCTTTCCAAACACAAATCCCCAAAGGTAAAATTAGTGGTTGTACTGGACTTCTAATGCCCTAAATATCATTCTGAAACATCTGATTGGAGAAACTTGGTTTTCCAGAAGGCTGTACTGGGGTAGTAACTAGAGGAGTACTTTTTCAAGACATCTCAGGATGCTGTCAAAGAAGCCCACCAGTCAGGGAGAAGTAATACATTGCAATCTGCGCAGGGAACATTGACTGGGAAGACTGGTAGGAAGAGAAGCTTCATCAAACACACAAAAGGCTACACTGAATGTTTTGTAGCTGACCTGTTTAATATACCAAAGTACATTCTTCTGCCAAAAATACATACAACTACAGGTATTTTCTCCATGAGCTTTTACTGAAAGAGAAGTAATCTGCCTGGTAGAAGTAACAGTAAAATTTGTTCTCCCCCTTGCCGTCCCATGCTCCCACCCCTCAGGATAGCTGAGATGTTTTAAATACTGTATTTTGGGTAGCAGCATTCCAAATCTTTCAAATATCTGAAAGCCACATTCCCCTTTTGAAATACTTGGGGCTTTAATTACTATTTCTGCTAGGACTACAGTAATTAACTGTTGCTTCCCTACACTTAAATATGACATTCAGGAGGAGGAATCTGACAAAGCATACCTTGATATTGTAGGGAATGACCACACAGGATAATTTGGCAAACTCATGCTTTATCCATCTCTTTGCCCACGCAAAATTGCCCAAGGACAAAAGCACCCTTAGCATGAAAACCTAGTGTATATTCAGAAAATATCCAGCTTATTCAAACCCCAACCTAACTGCACACAGAACTGCATGGAAAAATCATACTGCAAATCTACACCTACCATTACAGTAGCAAATCACACCTGATAAATAAAGGCAATGGCACTTGTCTTGAAAATTGCCTCTCTACAGTGAGCTATGGAAATACATTTTACTTCATGAAGTGAAAGCGCTGAACCGCAATCCAACAAGCAGAACCCATAATTTTTCAAAATGTTAATTAAAAAAAAAAAAAGATTAGCCGATTACTGATAATCTTAAACATTTAAAGAAACCCATTCACAAAGTCAAAACTTGCTCTTCAGTGGTTAAACTACTGAAGGAATTTTGGCACATAGTCTTTTTACAAATTAAGTATTGTTTTACACGTCCCAAATCTGTTAGTCATAAACATTAGCAGAGGAATACAAATCACAACTTTTTAATAACCCTGCAGTAATTCTGAACTTGTTCATCTGAACTTATTTAGCTTGTTTTTCCTTCATGACTGGATAAAGCAGACTGCAGTGCCAGGTCTTGGCTCCATCAGTTGCTCATTAAACAAGATCTGGAATTTAGCATTGGATTGAATACACATGGGAACTCATGTGAAGCTGCTCGTATATCAATGATAGCTCCGTTGCTAACACAGAGTTTATCCAAGACTGTACATTTTTCGTTGACTTGAACAAAGCTGTTCACCATCCTCTGTTTTTGACGTCAGTGGACAACTACCCACTAACAGTATCTGTCACTACAAAATGCTTGGAATTTCCTCACTTATAAAAGCTGGAAAGTTTCAAGTACAGGCCTTTCATTAAAAAACAAAATGAAACAAAACTTTATTAGATTTTTCAGGATAAGATTATTTTGTGAATATTAGGAGAAGACATTTTCATTCTCACTGAATATTTTTCCTAGTAATTTTTCAGACATAAACAACATCACTGACTGTAAGGAATGGATGTTTAAAAACAATTTTCCTATTCTGTTGCTAAAAGCTGTGGACTCAAATGTATGCTAATTCTTCAACATGGAAGCACCACAGGGAGGTGATTCAGATTTTTCCTGTTAACTGGACACCACAGTTATTCCAATACGACCTAAGTTGGACAGTATCTATTCTTTAGGAAAAATGCAGAAAACACACCCCAAGCATAAACCAGGCTGTTCACATCCCCTGCCTCTTTTCTTCAACTTTTATTCTTACAAGCTCATATTGGAAAAAGTCATCCTGGTGGAGACTTCCTCCTGAGAACAACATGCAGTGCTCCTTTTGGGTGAGCTCTGTGCAGGCTGTGGGGGCGTGAGGCAGGAGCACAACAACGGACTGGATGTGCCCAGTTCAGACACACATCTGGTCAGGGAGACCAGAGGTATCCCTACCCCAACGGAGGCTCCTGTGCCAGCAACAGCACATTTGAACCTTGATCTGAAACCAAGCTGCTGCTTTGCAAACACAGCGCTCGCTTCTGACCCCTCTGATTTGGCCGAAAGCAAACAAATGTATGAACAAACCCCCGCACCTCATTGGTACAATACAGTGGAAATTCCCCTTTTTCAGTGTGTCAAGATACCATCAGCTATTAATCCAGAGACAGGCAGTCGTGTTCAAAAATCCAGTTTCAATTTTCTACAGAACTCTGTCTGCTATCTTGAGGCTCCTCTCTTCCTGTGTTTTCATTCTTTTCTCCATGGAAACACCTTTTATAGAGAGCAGGTTTTTCAACTTTGTTTTTCAGGGCACTCATATTTTCTATATGGCATTTGTATAATGTGTCTGTCCATGCCACACTTAGAAAAATAAGCATGTCTGTCTCACTGTAAAAATGTGATCGTGTTACTATGTTTATTAGACATAGCCCACATCCGAAATACCAGATACCTGTTGCTTCAGGTGGCTGTGGCAGATCACAGAAATGACATAAATGACTTATTCTCCTCTTGGAATCAAAGCTGTGCAATTCTGCATTTTTCAAATTATGTCAGCCACCTATGAAGGAACACCACTATTCATCGACTAGATTATTAAGAAATGGTGTTTTGATTTTCTACATGCAAAATAAACAAACTCAAATAATATTAATTGTTTCATCTTTTCACTTCCAGAGGTACCAAATAGCACATACCTGAGCAGCTCTACCGATAAAATTTTCTCCATTTCCATGAGAGGATGAACAAAAGAAAAATAATTTATTTTTTAAAAGAAAAAAGGAGACAAATCCTAAGGACTACTCTGTCAAGAAAAGACAAAGCAAAAGAAGCATTGAAGAAATTATATTAAAAGCTTGCTAGGGACACTTTCAGTTCACAGAAAGTATGTGTATTTCTGTTCTCAAAAGATAAATCACCTCTTCTGAAGTGACTGCACTAGGAAATGTATATGTTAACAAAACAAAAAATAAATTCTGGCAAAAAACCTGCTGCTGCTTTAGCTGCTTCTGAAAGGAACTTCAATTTTCACAACTGCATGATCTCTGAGAAGCAATTCCAAACAGATGATATGATCTGATCTTTGGCTCCAAGGCCATTCCCATATGTACTTTAGAAATAGTGCCCACACTGGCTTTACAGCTCTGAAGTTTTGTAGAATTTTATCTTCTGAGTGAGCCTCATCCCTCTTATCAGGTTCTCCCACTCTGCTATTGTTACATTCTTTCTTTGAAGATGTTAAGACAGAGCCAACATCTTTCTTGGGACGAGAGGGATCTGACTGGTGATCTCCCCCCCTCCCCCTTTTCCATCCGTTTGAATATTTACATGTGGATATATAAGTGCCCGGATTTCATGAGAGGAAGATTGATCAGTTGGACAAAACTGATTTATCAAGCATTCAAAGAAGCTGCCTCTCTGTGGAGTAACCAGAGAAAGTAAAGTATGTAAAAGATGTTCTACGCATGTCTTTCCTTAATTTGAGAACATTTAGAAGGATATAGAAGCTTTCTTTACAGAGCAGCAGGAGATCATTTCTGCATTTCATTAATATGTGAAGCCTAGATCCTGCTTTCACATGATCTTTCTTGTGATAGGGAGGTACTTTGTAAATGTTCTTAAATGTTTCCCTTGCTTGGTGAGAGTAAGAGTGATAAGTCTCTATTTTCATCAAATGGAAGCCAAATGCCCTTTAACATGAGCCATGCTAGCTCAAAATACCTATTTCATGTTAACTCCCTGTGTTGCTCCTGTTGTTTCTCACCCAGATGACATAAGACAGTATGTTAGGTGAGACAATGCAAAAATCACAGTAACATACTCATTTATCATAAATGCTATTGTTGAGTCAACAACACAGCCTACAGCATGCCCAGGATAATTCTAAAGCAGAATACTAACTACGTGAATCCACAGAACCAGATTGCAGTTTGTACATAAACTTCTTCAGAGCTTGCCTGCACGTTTCTACAGCAACTTCCACCATTGGCCTACACTATAGGATTTAGGATACAAGATTTCATCCCTGTACACCAGCTGATCTGTGGCAATGTTTTGTATGAGTTGTTCTTCTTGGCAGTAAATAATTCAAAGTCTTTTAAGACTCCTTCACTGAGGAGAGACTGAATTTAGCGTTATGCAAACAGAAATGAGAAGTCCACATTAAACACTTTCTCCAGGCACTGGAACACTCAAAGTTGAGTAATTATGACTCCCCGTGGTTTCACAGGTTAGGAGAAACTAAAGAACAACTTTGAAGTTGCTTGTTGATGTCACAGATTTAAGTGTTTTATGTACTTGCCATACCAAGTTCCTAAAATAAACTGTCTCAGAGAAGTTGCATGGGGAATAACAGCTATCCAGCCAAGGATCTTGTTTTCTGCAGTGTTTTCAGGCAGTGTAAGAACAGAACAGAGTGGTTATGTCCCCTTCATACTGCCCCTGCCCCCAGTAATTAGCACCACATGATCCTCCCTAACTAGAGGCTTCATACCAGGCATTCACATTCAATAGGTATGGATCTATCTCTGAGTCTGTCCAAATCAAACATGATATGTGGTTTATACTGCTATTGCCAAGAACTCTATTAATATCACATACTTCTAGTAGTTTTACTTCAGAAATACATGAAAAACATTTCTAAGTTTTTAAACTTACTTTAAGGCAAGGGAAAGAATTCTAATCAGCACCATTTTCTTCAGGTCAGTTTATCCTGAATATTAACTAGTAGGCATATCTATGAGCAGGGGACAGGAGTATCTAAGGCAAACAGTCTACCTCCAAGCCTTGCAGTGTCAGCACTCAAATGAATCCTGGAATCTCTAAAAATACCAACTCTCATTACTTTCTGTTAGGTATGGTAAATTATTTCTATAATTTTTACAATGAAACAAACAGAAAAACAAACAGGTAAGTTGAAGCCATAAAATCACAACCAGTGGAAGAGTGGAAGCCTTTGTTTCCATTCTCTCATGTCTTTGCAGGCAATCTTTACTTTTTGCTGGATATGTATATCTGCAGAGTGAATAAAGACTTAGAAATTAATTTAATTAAACTCAGTAATAAACTTTTTTTCTTTTCCAGGTGTTAAAAACACTTAATGATTCAAATTCAGTTTGTAAAAATTTATGAGGTGTTCAGTTAACATCTTAGTCCAAGAAGTTGCTCAGGTACTGAAAAGAAAACCAAAGGCAAGCCTACACAGGCAGGGGCAGGCAGGGCTGAGTTCTTTTGCCTGTTTTGCTCCCAGCTGGCCAGACAGAAACCAGCACCAGCCCAAAACACACAATAATTTTCATGTGATGTGTCCAAGCTAATAGGCCTTATTTAGATACAACACTGCAATAATACTTCCACATAGCCACAAGATCAGAGCAGGCTCCTGTCAGATGTCTCAGTGGCCAGGCAGCTGAGCTCTGTCCTCTGTTTGAAAGCTCGTATCAGTTTATGGGGGTTGCTTTCCCTATAGCAAATGACAATTCTCACACCAAATCCCTTGCTTTCAAGATTGTAAATATGTACCTTAAGACACTGGACCAGAATAAATTAATACCTAGTTACAAAGAAACTGGGTTCAGTCCTGGTAATTCTTGCCCTGACACAAAGCTCCTCTGAAATCCAGCGGGACCATTTTCATGAGCAGTGTCCAATGTCCTGTGGTAAGATTCTTACAACCAGTTCCCTGTCAATATTTTATTTTTGAAATTAAATTGCTTATAATGCAGTGCTGAAATTTCATGGGATTCTGTATGAAAACAAATACCAACAAGCATATCAGCACTTCTCTAAACACTGCTTCCTGAAGTACTTACTGCAAGTCTACTGCTGGAGATGTTTCACATACCAAGTTATGCACTGGGTTCACAGCACATACAAGTACAGTTACAAAAGCAAAGTCTAATTTTACAAAGGCTCCAAAATGATGTGTTCAATTTTTGATATGAATAATCACCTCCAGGAGCCAGCAGCCTGTATGTCTACATCTCACTTGGTCGCCTGGTCAGAGAGCAAGAAGCAAAGTCAGAATGTAATTCTGGGGTTTCATTTTAAAGGTAATGGGAAATTTTGCTCTCAGGAGACTACAGCAACAGAAGCAGGACATGTACAAAACACCCCATCTCATCCCACTCTGTCCTGCCATACAACTGCCTCAAAATACAGGACAACAATGTGCAGGGTATTATGTATCCTAAAACCCCACAGGTAGTTCAAGGATTGCCTCCCCTTGCATCTACCTCTTTTTTTTGGCCCCTTTTGCTTCTGACTGATATTAGTAAGAGACATAAGATGTTAATAAGATACATAAATATGCTTATTTCACCATGTCAGGATTGGATTTAGTAATTTGTTTTTTCACTAGCCACACATTTGAATTGACAGACAAGCATTTTAACAGAAACAGCATTTGTTTTTAACAACACAAGTACAAATTCAATGCAGAGTAACAAGAACTACATTTCAGCATTCAGAGCTCTCAAGTAAGAGTTTAAGAGAATAGAAGCTTGGAACTGTGATAGAGGAAACTTCCACTAAGTATACAAGTCCAATTTCCAATTAATGTAAACTAAAAGTGCCAAATTATAATCTAAAACAAAAAACATCCCTCATTCTCTCCCCTCCCTGCCTCCAGTAGTTTAACAGTATCCAGCCCAACTGTTTTTGAAGATGGTTGAGTAAACAAAGAGACAACTGACATTAAGATAATTTCAAAAAGATAGAAAATAGGACTAGAGATGAGGTATAATGCAGTTTTGCTACAATTAACTGATGTATTTATGAAGTGCCTTGAGAGACATATAGGTAAGGAAAGCAACTGTGACAATGCAGATGTATCCTCTGTCCAACATTACGGTTTCATGAAATAACTTTTTTCCTACAAGAAAAGCACATCCTACTAAATATATATATATATATATATTTTAAAAAATAAATAAAAGGCAGAATTTCTAGGAAGACAGCTAGCTATGAAGCTTCCTAAAGAAATCTCAGTTTACATGCATACAGGAATGAGCTTTGTGTCCAGAATGTCCCAAAATTTAAACAAATGAGAAGACTACACTAGTACATTTGCAGATGTCTGTAGTCTGGAAAGGATCATATCAGTGCAGATTTACATCTTCCCAGAGCAGACATGAAACAAGCTGCAGCAGTCCAAGACTTACACATGCTAAGCATTCTACAGTAACAGGTCAGGAGAAGAAAAAAGGAGGAAACAAAGAGAAAAGTTGAATCACACCCTACTTAAAACAGTTTTTCTGGTACAAAAATCTTCATGTAGGTTAAGGTCTACACAGAAGGATACAGCTGCATAAATGCAAAACCTCACAGTTTAAAAACAACAGAGGAAACCTGAAGAGAAAAACGGAACTAAGTTTGTAGGAGAGAGAAACAAGAAGAAAACAGGAAAACAAAACCAAATGTAAAACATAAAAAAAGGCTCGTGAAGGAAAAGATAAATGAGAACAAAAAAGGCAGTGAATCAGAATAATATCAGAATAGGACTTAATTAATACTGAACTTCATTTTCCCTTTGTTACTGATCTATTTACATCTAAACTATCAATAGTTGTATCTATAGCCATAATAAACCCCAAATAAAATATCTTCCCTTAGCTTTTGAATTGCATCTAAAAAGAGTTAAAAACATTTCAGAAGCAAAAGATTACAAATTGGGGAACTCAGAAAAGATTTGCAGCTATCAATGAAGATAAAAACCAGATACAGACCTTTGCAAAACAGGAAAAAGTATTTTGCAAAAGGATATGGTCAAACACGAGAGGCAGCTGGAGGCTAAAACTCAGGTAATGAATGCTGAAATACATAAGAAAAGTATTTCCTCTTTTATAATTTGGGTGGAGGGTAGTGAAGAGAGAAGTAATGTACCCACTTCAAAGTTCCCCTAAATTTTTATGAAGAGTAGTCCTTCCAGCCTACAGCCACTACCAACCAGCTGCTTTACTAGTAATCTCATCATTTTTTGCTACCCCTTAAATTTGAGGTAAATAATACAATTCAGAAAATAATCACAAGCGTACACCAAACATTTTGAAGAATTCCAGAAAAGGTTGTGCTGAAGAGGAACTCAGGGAACTGAAGCCTGAATGCTATACAGTTAATAGAGACTTTTCCACTGAAATATTACACCCTGCTCACAACAACAGATGAGCATTCCTGAACTACTTTGCTAGGAGAAAGTATGCACTTTATTGGCCTTATCATTGATAAGACATTGCTCAGGCCTTCCTAGTGCTCTAAACATGAAAATATTAAGTGAAAACACAACTGAAGCCCTGAGCAACACTAGAGGCATCATGATACACATTTAGTTGTTATCTGAGCTGTCTTGAAGGTATCTGTCAAAGTCTCTCAAGCTGCCAGAGACAGATGACCACAAGAATGCCCTGTTCTCCCGTTACCCCCAAGGTTTTTCCTATAGCAGTGCAGCCAGCACTCTACCGACTCCACTTCGTTCTGCAGTGCTACAGCAAGTGTGGCCCCTTCTCCTTACTCACCATGGGGGATAGATGTGGATGATATCCTGTGGTCTGCTCTTCAGGTGAGCTGCTGTCTCTCTTGTGAAGAGGACTTTGAGTATTGGTTCCTCTGCATTGATGACAGCATCCTCAGGTGAAAGCGCAGCAGGAGACTGTTCCAGCTGCTGGCAGATGGCAACTTGTATCGTGCACTCCTCAAATAACTCTAAGATCTTCACAATTAAAACACCAGGATTATCTGGAAAGAAAATGAAAATGAAAAATAAAAATGCAAAGTCTGGATGAGGAGAGAGAGAAGTTCTGGCATTCCAAAGATGTGCATCCCTCTGTGCTCTGCACATTTGTCTGACCATGATAAATCCACATATGAGTAGAATACACAGCCTTATCAAAAGACTACGTTAAGCTTTTGCAGTAATTTTTGTTTTCTCTGTAGATACTATTAATTGTAAAGAAAAAAATCCCAACTGCACTTCTTCCAAATACCAACGAATTCACAAACTCCCTACAAGAAGCCTTCTCCCACCACGCCTTTTAACTTTTAAATCTTGCAACTCATTGACTTTGTTCAGTCTTTTTTATTAGATACTGCAAGAAATGAATTTATATAAAAAGAGAATAATCAAACACTGTGCTAAAAGTGAAGTTGTATTTGCTCTCCTTGACCTTTCTCAAAGCAGCAGCTGTCAGGAACCAAATTAGAAGAATACAAAGCATCTAAAAGCTGATGACTCACACTGAGGGACAAATGTGGAGAAAGAAGAAGTAAGATGCACTACCTAAAAATAATTACTGCAAAATTGATCATCCATTTTATCAGTAGGCAGTCAGGGTAGTCAGAAGGCTCTCTTGTTTTAAAGCAACGTGAACAGATACAAACATCTACACAGATTGATTCTTAGTAGTGAAATTCTTAGTAATGAAATTACCCCTGGGTCCCTTTGCACAGGGCAGCAGCTACTCAGACAGACCTTGCTGTGAGCTGTAGGATTATGTAAGATTTATTCTCATTCTCACCTGGCCTTACTCAGATCTGCACTCCGGTCACTGGGGGGAGAATTGTTGTTACCCTGCAGAATGCTACAAGCACTTAGTGGGGCAGAAAAGGGTCCCAGAGGACAAGGGCAGCAGAGTCCCAGTTCTACCCTTTTTGATTTACAAGTTACATTGGAAAAAAGCACAACATCCCAAGAAAAACAGCTGATATAAATTATTGTCTTCCCACAGCAAAGAAGAAACAGGGGAGGAACAGTGAACGTGATACTGGAACTTAACAGCAGAGCTGTACTAGTTATTTGTTTGTTTATTTTAAGGCTCATTTCACAACTGTGAATGTTTTTCCTCTGGAAAATAAATCAAAATATTTTAGTTTGAGTTTATGAGAGACTTCAAAAAAAATTAACCTAACCCTCAAGAAACCCAAACCAAAGAAACTGGGCCCTAAAATCTTTCAAATTTATTCAATAAAGTTGAATTCTACAAAAATAAAATACAAAATTCTGTCTCTGTTTTTATTAAATTTTATACTGAAACTGAAATAAAGCAATTTGGAAATATAAAACAAAATTGTTCTCAAAACCACATTCATGTGAACCCATTTTTCATCACATGCAACAAGCTTCTGCAAAGCATTCTGCTTCCCCTGAACTGGTATTTTCCAGCTCTATAAAGGGTTCCACGAGACAGTCTGACACGAGATGTACATAAGCCACTTCTGTCCAAGCCATTACAGCCTGACCTCCTTCTCCAGATCTGAGAAGTAGGAGAATGAACCCTTTCTGTCAAGTCCTTTGAAACAGACTGATGAAGAGACATGGTTGTCCCTGCTGCTGCTCCTCACTGCTGTCACCTTCTCAGAGAAAGCTGTGACATCACAGTGCCACTGCAGATACTCACTACACTGAGATAATGTTTGCTTATGTGAAAATTCTGACAAGGGTGAGCACTGACTAGTTTTCTGTGCCTGAAGGGAAGGGCTTAGAATATTCATATTTGAATTCTGTTTTGCCTGACTAGCTGCAGTTGTGGTCCTCTGTCAACCCCAAGTCATTTGGCACGCATAAACAAATTCTGCTAACCACAAAAATTCTCATCCTTTTAAGTAACTAGGCATTTACCTCTTCCCTCTAGACATACAGCACAATTTGCATTTACATCCACTTTAAAAACCAAGTCACAAAAAAATCAGTCTCAGTTTTCAAATGCACCAACAGTTTATTAAAAAAAAATATTAAGACAGCTTGTGAGAGAGACTGCTCATCACTTCTGAACTATGCATTTCTTATGTGCAGAATTTTATGACAATTCTTACTGGTCAGTGGCTTATATGTTACTCATTCAGCAGGCTGAAGACAATGAATGACAGCATAACAACATTTTTCTTTTAAATACCTCTGACTGTAAAACAGTTAAAAATACTAGGTAAATCAAGAACTATATCTGTATGAAAATTTCTAAAATACATTGGAGTAAAAAATATCCTACCAAGGCACGTGTGAGTCTCTTGCAAGCCTATAGCTGATGGAAACACTGGAAGCTGACACTAAATGAAGCAGAATGCTTCTACACTAAAAGCATCTCAATTTCAACCAGTAGCCAAGTCTCACACTTGGCACACATGCACATTCTACAGAACCACAATCTATTTGTTTATTTAGATGCACAGAGATAGTTTAGTTTAATTACTCTGAAATTATTATTACTGCTGATGATAGTGTTCTCTTGAACAACATGGAAAAGCACTTTGGATTGCTGGCACATGATGAAACACCAAAGTTCAGAATGTAGCTTTGGTTTTAATACATTTGGCTCTTGTATTGTTATGTCAATCAAAAATAAATCAAACATATGTGGCTGCACACTGAAGGGCAAATTTGTGGGCAAGGAGACAGGCTGGATCACTGCAAATTCTACGGTTTCCAGAGTTTACTTGTTTGTTCATCCATGTGAAAAGCTCACTTTAGGGTTTTGCATTGTTCTCCTTCATCCTCGGATAACTTACATAAATTCCCACTTGCTTGCTGAAGTTATCATTCACTTACTTTCATTTGCAAAGCAGAATTACAGCTCAAGAAATTAAAAAACAGAGATGTGCATGTTTCATGGCAATAGCTAGTAATCTTAAATATGGAAGAATATCTTACAATTGTATGCATTTTAAAAGGTGCAATCAATAACTGTGCTGCAATTGTGCCCATTCCTACACCATGAATTTCTTCATTTCCCATTCTGCTGCCCAGAATACTCATGAATTTCTTCAGGGTTAGTTTCTGGGAGAATTAACGAGCTAATTCAGCTAACTACAAAGCCACTTCAGTTTACTCACTTCAAGGTAACCTTTATTCTCCCACTGAAAGACAAGTACACATGTACACTCGCTGAGAGTGAGCATACAGCTGCCTGGATGCAATTAGAAATCTTCCATGAAGCAGCAATCAGCAATTTGAGGACTGCTTAACAAAGCTCTTATAGAATCACAGAAGATCTTGATTTGAAAGGGACCCATAAGGATCCTCAAGTCCAACTCCCTGCTCCTCACAGGATCACCTAACACTAAATCATACAACAAATGTTCCTTGAAATGACAGGCTTGGTGCTGGGGGGAGCCTGTTCTAGTGATCGACCACACATTAAGTTAAGGACCTTCTCCAAATATTCAGTCTGGTTCCAGAAACCTCTGCAAAGTGAAATGCTTGAAGGAGATAAAGATGTAAACCCAGATCAGCCTGATCAGTGTGAGACACAGGCGCTTTTCTCGGCAAAGCCCTAGGTGCTCTGAGCTCAGGTGACAGAGTGCTGCTGCAGCTCACTGGTCCTGGAACACAGCTTAACATAGACAGTTGCCCCTTCCAGCATCTCTCCATAGCCTTCATGGAGCCAGCTGGAAAGTCAGAGAAAACATCCACTGACACAGGAACAAGACTCATTTGGAATAACTGGCCCCATGAGTAAAAACAGACATTTTATTCATCCCAGGGGCATGAAGTGTAATTCAATCACTGATACACAAGGCTTAAGGTGCCACAAATAAAGCCAGAAAGGCACTGACAAATCTGGCTGAGTATGAATTTTGCAGAGGTATTTTAAATGTATAACATATGCCCTCTAAAGAACACCATCTGAAAGGAGGGGATCAGCCATCAAGGCCTGTAATGCTCCCTCACTTCTCACAGAATTTTAAGAGGAGAAGTCTTCACAAAGACATGCAGTAACATGCTGGCCACTACTGAATCAATGTACTGGTCATAGAAAGGACAGCGTACAAGAAGAATCAGGTACAGTTAGGAGCCAGATTAGTTACATCACCCTTTGCAGAACACCACTGTGATAAATGCCACCCTCTGAAAAGCAAGACAGAAACCATTGCTAGATGGACCATAATCAAACAAATCAGTTCCTTCACACTTTGCAAGTGGTCCAGAAGAAGTGAAATCCATAAGAGAGACTGACTGGTGGGAGGAATGATCCATTTAAGCAGGGAAGCATCTTTGGTGAAGCCCTGCTGTGACTGGTAAGAACTTCCCTCACCTCCCAGACTAGAAACAAGAAGTTCTTACAAAGATGGAGAAATCCTGATCCAAACCTGGGCAAATGGAACACCAACCTCTCACTGCTACTGCGAGCAGAACCTTTGAAATCACAGGGAAAGGTCTTTTTGGCAGCAGTAGTAATGGAGCAAACCTGGCAATGACCTTGGGCATAATTTCCAAAACAGCCTGATGATCCATAATTGTGTGATCAAAATAGGTTTATATTGTATGCATGGGTTCAGAAAAACAACCAGTAACTTTTTGGTAGGAGAAAAACTTATTTAGAACCACTATGAACACATACAGTAATTCTGGTTTAGAAAGTCTCTGAGTCAGAGATTTGTGGGAGGAATTTGGGAGAACATTTTGGGAAAATATCATCAAGTGTTAGCCCTGTTATCATTTTTTCTAGGCATTTTCATAGCTCTTGTCACTGCCAGAAACAAGATCCTAAGCTAGAGGCACTTTGGTTTAACCACCTAACAGATCTGCTCTGATATACACAGTTAATTATTTAATTCCAGGTGTCCTCTGGGGTGTAGGTTTCTCACTCCAATTTGCAACCCAGACATGAAGTAGCTCAAAAATAATTCCAGTGCCTGTGAGATGAATGAACAAATTTCACAGTGAAAGCATAGGTTTCCTTGGGTACTCATTTTCATTTTTGTTTATTACTTTAGTACACAGGGTGATGCTGCCCTTCAGTCATATACCATGTCATACACTATGACATCAAAACGTATTTTGACGCAGTACTTTGCAGATGTTCTGCATTTAATCTGAATTCCAGGAGGGTTAAAAAGAAACAAAAAGAAAAAAAAGAGCAGGGCGGGGGGGAACTGGGGAAAAAAAAGCTCTCCATTCCTTTGGAGCTCACAGACCCTGAGGTCTTGAGCCCTTTGAAGACTTCAGATGACTCTACAGTCTCTGGGAGACTGAATGCCCCTAATCTTCAGAGCTAACACAGTGGCTTCACAGCAGACACATATATTTAAGCCACATCAACACAGAATGTACACGGTCACGGATGATGCACTGGACATGCCAAGGGCAGCCTAGGAGCAAGGCTAAGAAGAAAGCCAGCCTGCTTTAACTCTCAACAACCAAAAAGCAGTTTGGAGACAAGAGAAGGAAAAAAACATTGAGGAGCACAATTTAAAAAAACAAATGTTCAGACATTCTGGCTTCAGTGCCTGAAATACAACTCTAAAGTTTGTTTTAATAACTCTGTAACTACCAATAAGGAAGACAAATGAGGGGGAAAATATAGAAATGATGATCTCTTGGGAACCACATATTTTATGTTTCTCTAGTGACACAGTGACAGGAAGCTGAACACACTGCAAGAAGATGATCCATGGTGCTTGATGTATGGAAATGCATCAAATGTCAGTAAGACCACATGCAGTTTCTCCTCATCCCAGTGAATTTTGCTAAAATGCTACTATTCAAGTGGTCCAAAAGAGCACCTGTAGCCTTAAATGGAAAGTTCTCAAAGGGAACTAAACTCTTTAGAGCTGGTCAATAGAACTCCAGCAGCAGTGCAATCTCTACAAGACGTACAGAGTGAGATGAAGTTTTTCAGGACAGCAAACTGAATTCTGCACGGTTTGAAGGTGTCAGCTGGGATAGGCAGTGCACCTCCCTGCAGATCAGACCAGCAGAAGTAACAGTAACACCACCACATGAACAAGAACAAAACAAGGCCAAGTTCAGCCTTGACACCAGGTGCTCCTGAATTTTTCAATGTTCCATTCTTCCTGAAAATGTAAAAATCTTGCCATGTTGTAAGAACGCATCTCACCCACAGGGCTGAAGGATGTGATGTGCCCATCTGAATATAACTGAATGTAACAATCACATGACACAAGGCAGAAATAAGTTCATAAAGGCCACACTACCAATGCAGAAAACAGTGAACTACAACAACACAGAACACATTCTTAGAAACACAAAAGAAAACTGAAGCGTAGGAAAATGCCAAGCAGTGAATGGCTCTGCTCCACTGAGCATTCAGAAAAAAAAACCAACTTATATCCAAGCTTGAAGAAGAATGAAGTGGAAATTATCACTATTGTGATAATAAAAAGTCTATAGTAATAAGGACCATATGCATACCTACAAGTATACATGTATACTTGATATATGTATATCATGAAAAGCAAGACTGACAAAATAAAACTCCTCAGCCACAAGACTTACCTCACAAGTCACATGAATAAAAAAGACCAAGCAAGCCCGACAGGAGGCAAAAGGAAGACTATTTCACCACCTTCCTTTTAAATCAATTTAAAATTACCCTTATGCAAGTAGTGCTTTCTGAACAAAGCCATGACAAATTCATAAGAAGACACAAGGGAGGAAGACAAGCTTGCTTGAAGCCACATTAGTATTTGAAAAACTGCTAACAAATACATGTTTTATGCAAAAATAGTGAAGGCAACTTGTTCTTATCAGCTAAACAGTCACAATTCTTTATCTTAGTGATATCTGAATGATATGGGGAAAGGACAGATACTTTTAAGAAAAACAAATTACCGTTACTTTTGTTCAAAGAACTATCAAACAAATAGTATACATGAACTGCAGTTTAGAAGCAAATTTTTACTGTACCTGACATTTCTAAATACATGGTTGAGAAGTTAAGTTATACTTTCTCTTAACTGGGAAATTCTTTAGAAATATGCAGTATGCAAAATACAGGTGTTACAAGTCAAATTTCCACTAATCCTAGGTAAAAGCTTTTATAAAATAAAATTTCCCACTGAAAGTACAAAGAATTGTGGGCAATTAAGGGTGGGAATAGTACTCCCTGCACAAAGAATGAAAGTCACTTTTTGCCTTTGGTTCAGATGAATAGGTCAAATACACATTATGGAATTATAAAGGAAACAATGAAAATTCCACTTCATGCCCTGTTTAATAAAACAAACTAGCAACCCTCTTCCAAATTTGTCTTACTCAGTTATTTTTCAAAGGCATTATTTCATCCCAACATAATTTAACTTCTAATTGTCAAATGTGGTTCCAAAACTGCAGTTAGTAGACACTCTCCTGGGACATCACATACTATCTGCAGTGGAAGAATAGCCAACCACTTTCTGGTTCAAGCCACAAAGTTTTACTTTCGTTCTTAAGCGTAAAAAGTATAAAATGTCAAATTACAGGCATAAATGAAAACAAAAACATTTTTTGCTTGGCATCCCATTATTATTTGTCTTCCTCCTTCATATAAAACTTGCAGGTGCAGGCATAACAAACTCAGCAAGCAGGTAGATACAAAGCAGACCCTTGTAATTCAAGGTCAATGCTGAAAACCAGGTCTGGGTTACAAGGTTTTCACAGCCTGTACAAAACCATCTGGTTGCTATTCTGATCTATACATGTTGTTATTCTTCCTGGGCTGGTAACTTTTTAAGCCATTCAAGATTTCTCTCAGAAACACACCAAGTCCCTCGTAGCCATGAAGGCTTCTTGCCACATTTATATAAATTTTTAAAAGTCTGCTGAATTTGGCTGTACTTTAAACACTACACATTCTTGTTAAGAACATATGCAAGCTACTTAAAGACACTATGCATGTCATTACTGTTTTTCATAGGAAAACAAAAACAATACAAAGAATTACTGTTTGAAGAAGACAAGTTTACATTTGATTTTTTCCTTTCCAATGGTGTAACCAGTTCAGACAGTGGGCTAGCAAAAAAAAAAAAAAAAAAAAATTGGCCACTTGCCAGGTCTCTAATTTATATTATTAACTCTTAAATAATAAAACAAACTATCAAGAACTAAGAAAATAAGTAACAACTAGCAAATCTCAGATTTCTGTCTTTTTAGAATAATTTTACACAGTAAAGGAAACCCTGTTAAGGGCTACCCATGTTTTCTTCATCGTGTACAAGTTTCATGGCATTCAAGTTGCAAAAAATATTTCTTCCCATCATATTAACTAGACACTGAAACTGGAAGAGGGAGAGTGATTGTTTATATCTTCTTCTGTAAGCCTTTCAGCCCTCCTGAAGCCATGTTACATGTGAAACCCTGTCTCATCTCCAGGGCTTCACCCTCCTCCCCTCATGTATGTGTTCCATTTGCCTCAGTAAACTGAAAATTTGTTGCCCCTTGAAGGTCACTTTTCCCTGAGAGGAAGGGAAGATCAATGTTCATTTTTTTTATTGTCAGTTCACTACTCAAATTCAGTTGTAACACAATCATTAATCTTAACCTTGGATCAACAAATACCAAATCTTGCACCAGGTTACAAATGCTAGAGAATAAAATGTTTCTGCATTTAAGGTAAAGAACTGCTTTGATGAGAGCTGCAAGACAAATAAAACCAATAGAAGGTAGGATGTATAGAAAGCAAAATTTCAGAAGTTACAGTAGGAATCTACATGAGTTTGCTTTAAATATGATTAGTGTCCCCTCCTATAGACAGGAAGGTTGTCTGAATGCAACTCAGAAAACCACAATTTTTTCTTCCAGCAGATGTTGACAGGAAAAAGGTTTGGGTTTTTGTTGTGGGTTTGGCTTTTTTCTCTCTCTCTCTTTCAGCTGTCCAGATCTCCTCTTTGCCCAAACAGGAAACTTCATGGGGAAGTAGCAGCACTGCATACAAAAAAAAAGCCTGCAAATGGTCTACAAGCCCTTGCACAGAATACCCTCAAACCATCAGCTGGGCTGATCAGAGACTTGCTGTTACGTGGCCTGCACCTCAGCCCCCCTTTTACACCTTGTGAAGAACAGAAAATTTTGGATTTGTGGCAGAGCCTGACATTCGTCTCTGTTAAAACTGGACCACAGAAAGCATCCAACCAATGCTGTGTAGCACGGGCAAACTTTGGTATTCCCTCCCTTCAGGCCTCTGCCTGGTGTGGCTACCTTGATTTACAGAAGTGGGATTCACCTTGCAGAAACCCATATCCTTAGTGAGTGCCTATCCCAACACAGGGACCGGCTGTAAAATGGGACTCTGCCCCAAAATTGTCAAAATCTGAGAAAGCACAAAGGTTTCTTCTACCCTGCAGAATGAGTCAGCCAAAGCGAGACCCTGTGCGTTGCATAAACACCAGAAAGTGCGTGCTGAAAGGAGGTGCTCTCTTCTGGGTAATGATTCATCCCAGTGACCAAGAGGCAGCCAAACCACAATGGTTACTTACAGAAAGGGGTCAGGGAGGTAACAGACAGGATTTTTTTAAAAAATCAAAGCTGAAAACTAGGGAGTTTTGAGTAATATGGACATGGATACAACCTAACAGTAAGCAACAGCA
Source organism: Peucedramus taeniatus (assembly GCA_013400575.1). Classification (NCBI taxonomy): domain Eukaryota; kingdom Metazoa; phylum Chordata; class Aves; order Passeriformes; family Fringillidae; genus Peucedramus; species Peucedramus taeniatus. Next base: position 172,141 of record WBNO01010706.1, read on the forward strand.
AAATAAAGGCATAAAATTCTGCAATATGAAATGTCTAATGGGGGTGACAGCCGGAACTTCTGGAAGCATTTTTCCTTAAATCTCATATGCAAGGAGGACTTTAAACCAATTTCATTTGAAATTGCTCCCCACTGCTTTAGCAGTGAACTTCTGGTCTGCATGTCTATGGGATATCCAAAATGACGTGACAGCTCTCCCGGCAACTAAGTTACTTCAATCCTCCACATTAATCTTCAGGATTCTTTAGTGACTCAAATGAGTTTGTTATTTGAAAAGTTCTTTCCTCTAATTCTGTGCCGAAGTCTATGTGGCTTAGAAATGTTACTGGGCAAAACAGAGGGGAAACAAAATTCAAGAAGATTCTTAGATTAGTGAGACAGCCTTAACTTGAACCTAAAGAGATGAAAGTTGAAAGTGGCAGCATTTGCTGTGCTGACACTTCACATTCCTGACTAGAAGCAAAGAGAAGGTTATCTAGTTACATTACTAAAATTTCAACCATTCCAACTGATGTTCTCCAAACCAAACACCAATTTCATTTTGGTGATACAAAACATTACGGCCATTCCAGAAATCCAACTATCAAAAAAAAAAATTTTGCTCTAGATGAAAAAGTATCCCCAAAATATTATTACAGCTATTTTAATTATTATTTTATAACCATTATAGTTTGGAATAAGGATTGAGAATTGAAAGTGAAATTGAAGCTGTGAAGTGTATTCCTAAATTTATGACATGTTCAGAATTTTTCAGAAATTGTAGCAAATGCTTGCAGGGTAAATGAAACAGTAGTTTGTCCTAAAGACTTCTTGTACATTTTTTGTTATGATGGAAAAGGCATATCCCAGAAATAGTTCATCTTCTGCCAAAACGAAATCATCTTAAAGACACTCATCAGAATTTTAAAAATGTACTTAAGAATAGAGCAAGGTATTTTCCCATAGCCTTTTTTCTCATAAAATGCTAACGAATTCTGACTCATTTTCTGAAAGAAAGAAGAAGAATCAAAGAAAGGAATTCAGCCAGGGGCAGATGTTTAGCATGGAATATTTCAGCCTAGAAGTTGGTCTAACAAAATGGTGAGCAGCCAAACACAAGGTTTTGCAATGACACATGTGAAACTAGGACAAAAAGAATATTAGCAATGCTGGAGGTCTGTTACTACAGAGTGCATTAAAATTTTTCATTTTATTAAAAAAGGCAAGCCTATTCAATATTTATTTCTGTTCCATTTTTGAGAAGCAGCAAGAGGATGTCCTCACACCACATAAGAATGATGAAGTAAGCTCTCATGGTTTTCAGTAAGCATGCCTGTACAATTTTGAACAGAGCATTTCTGAAAAGAGCTGGCTAAAGACATCTCTGGTTCCCTGATGTCACTTTCTAGAGTGCATTCAGATACTCTAGAAATTCCAGAAGACTGAAAGGATGATGATATTGTGCTACTATTCAGGAAGGACAAACAAAGTGGCTTACAATAACTGGAGACCAACTAGCCTGACATCAGATCTAGGCAAACTGACTGGAAAAATAAGTAAGGAATTAAGGTCAGAAATACAACGTGTTATTCCACATGGGTGGCATTTTGAACACAGAGCATGCAAACAGCCAAGGATATAAGCTCTCTAAAACTCCAGTGAGAAACTGAGACCAAGCTTTAGCCAACAGTTTGGGTATAACTTTAGATCATACACCCTTCTTAAGAAAAATCAACCATTTTCACTATCAGTAATGTACCCTTTGAGTGGAATGCAAAAAAAATTAAAATCTTGAGAGCTAACTTTGTGAATTGCAGTTAGAGCTTTTTACCAGCAGAGAATTACAACTGAATAACAGCAGTTCCAGCAGGACCTGCAAGGAAACACTCACGCTATTGTTTCATCAGTGACATAAAGAAACTGTATGAACACCACAAACTCAAGCAAATCTGTGACTAAAAGAGGACAGGCTTGAGCTATCCAGTGATCTGAACTGCATGCTTAGCTGGACTACTTCAGTAAAATCAGCCACAATACAGCACAAATACCTCCCTGTGTTTAGGCAGAAGAAACAGAAAGAGTAGCTGGAGAGTGGGAAACAGCATCTCAGAAAAAAATAGCTGTAGAGGTTACAAAATCATCCTGGACAGTCAATTCAAGCTGAAGTCCCAGCACCATGGCATGACACCAAAGCCAAACCAGACTCAAACACTTATCACAGGCCTCAGATATCCAGGTGGCTGAGAAGTGAACTGGACCTGGCCAATGATTTTAATGAGCCTAAACACATAGAATTGCTATATATTGTATGAAGAACACATAGGATTGCTATCCTTGTTCTTAAGACGCTTCTGAAAAGTTTGAGAGGTACAGTAAAAATCCATGAAAGTCACTTGAACACTGATAAAAATGCTTTAGAGACCCTTAAAGAGCTAAGTCTGTTTAGGTTATCAAAGTTGTGAGGCAGCAGAGGTTTTGCTATGCAAGTGCCAGAAAGGGAAAATGTCACATACTAAAGAGCTCTTTAAGGGAGAAACAAGAAACAAAAGAGAGAAACTGAAGCCAGACAAATTCAGATTTGGAAGAAAAAACAGCTTTAAAAAATTGGGAGTAGAATTGGGGACAAACTCTCAAGGTAAATGATAGATTCACTTATCCATGAGTTTTCAAATTAAGACCAGAGGAGTTTCTGAAAAATAAATGCAAGTTAACATATGCTCCAAAACAAGCAGTCAGCTTAATACAGAATAAATGCTTGACATTTTGTAGACTATAGTCATACACACAGAAGTTGATTAAAAACCTTAACTACTTTATACTTAAACTCTATGAATCCATTACCTCTCCAGAAACACTACTGAAAGTTGGTGCTATCAGTCACCAGTAACTAATTTGCATGACTCCCACTGTTTCTTTTTAAGTGATGTGCAAACTGTAGTTACGCTTCACACTCATTTCATAGTTGTGCACTATTTGTGCACTATAACAACTATTTGTTGTGCATTATTTGTTATTTGTCAGACTTAGTGCCACTCACAATTTCAGCACTTATCCATAAATTTTTATCCATGTTTGTTGGCAAGAAGTGATCACAAAGCAAAAAGAACAAGAGGAAAGGTTGATTATAGAGAAAGAAAAAGAAAAACACCAAAAAAAATCTGAACACCCATAAATTAAAACTTGAATTGTCCTACAACCTGCTGAAAACACTATTTTTCCATGTGATGCTGGAAATCAAGGAGCTGTGAAGAACTTAGACAGAGGCTACTTAAAATATATCCTTTGTCTTATACATTCAAATGATGACTGAGTTGTTAGAAACCTTCATATTTACCAGAAATGCAATTATTAGCTCAGAAGACAACCAAGATAGCATTAAATCCAAGTCAGGAAAGACCAGCAAATAATATAAACTTCACTTTTTACCCCTGCATAGGCTATAGATACATACATGTAGGTACAATACTTTCACAGTGGTATTGTGTAATGCTTCTTACCTGGGGGGATTTTATCATCTGAAAGACACTGATGCCTCCAAAAGCTAATGGCAGATCTTTCTCTGTTCTGGAGCCGACATAACCTCTCAGCTAGGCCACCCCTGCAGAGAATAAAGGAATGCTCAGTTTTGCCAGGAATCAGTATTTGGTTTGCCAAGTGACAAGCCACAGGACAGATGTATATGCATGTATATATATGTATGTATGATTTGACCCTTAGAGATGGAATCATACAGTAGAATTATGTTTTGTAGATTAGTTCTCCTAATTTTGAGTTTTCCAATAGAGTTACTCCCAACAGAACATACACCTAGGGTCAATACATGCAACAAAACGCTTTCAGTATCTGGGTGTCCAAAATCTTCACATTTTCAGTCCTGTCTCCAGTACAAGGAGTGCACAAAAAAGTTCCTAACTTTCCCTTGCACTTATGAACAGATCCTATTAGAAACCAGACACAGTTGCAAATTCAAAACAAACCAGTGTAACCACTAGTTATAACAGGTTGGGTTTTCTTTTCCCTCACAGATTTGTTTGTCTGTTGGCAAGGAGTGATCACAAAAATATTCTTTTACCCATACTTGACCCTATGATTCATTTCACAAGCTGGGTCAAGTGTGCAGTTTCAGTGGTCTGAACACTCTCCAAGACGAAATTAATTTAGCATTCCCAAGGTGAGGAGCAGAGGAGTGGCATCTAGCACAAATATACTTAAGGTAACACTAAAGCAATTCCTACCCTTGGATTCAAAGCCAGAAGACATAATTTCTCACTTTTAAGAACAAGAAGATGTATGTGTTGGAAGCTGTCTTTGGGCTACTACAAAGAGCTCTGGACTACTGTGGGAGTGTTTGAGCATTTTTCTTTGGCTTCAAAGAAGTTATTTGCATAAAGACCTACTTCATTCTTTTGTTGCAGTGTAAAGTTTCTCCACAAGTACTACTGAAAATATTAATAAAGATTTCTACTAAGGTGAAACGTGTCCTTGAATTAAACTGGTTTAGGAATCAACAGAGATAGCATACAACCACCTTATGACTGTTTGTGTGCACGATGAAAATTTTTTGGCTTAGTTAAAATAGACAAATAGCTTGATAAAGCTCACATCACAAATGTGAAACTGGGAAGACACACCTGTGGAAACAGAGAAGGAGCTAAAAAGTCTAAGCAGGACTTCAGGTGAGTTGTAAAAAAAAATCTCTCTTCGGTTACCAGTTATTAAGCAATTTCATCTACAGACAAGTCAACACATTATATAAAAAGTAGTTAGCAGTGTCAGCTGAATTTTTAATGAACAACTATATCCTCTGCAAAATTGTAATTATCACAAGAATTTTCAGATGCAATGGCTAAGCATCTAAATAGCAGATCACAGAATGAACTCTGAACTACAAGAGCCTTATTTAAGCCAAAATGACCTAGAGAAGTTTTGCAGTTTCCATTGCTGCATCTCTATGGCTGGTGTCAGGCAGAGAGAGAAGAAACTCGGAGGAAGAAGAAAATCCCCAAAGCCTCAAAATAAAGAACCCAGACTTAACAAGCTATAACCCACACTTAACAAGCCATGAACCCTGCTATATTAAGAAGGAAAACAAACAAAAATGTTTAGAAAATATTGGGCTCCATTGAAGTTCCAGGTAAGCTTAACAACCTTGTTTAATCCTGGTTTCAACAAGGACTTTAAGACAGACAACTAATACAGAAGTGCAATGGAAGCTTTAGTTCCAAGAGCAGCACAGTCAAGCACAAAACTTCACACAGGATAACCTAGTCTGCTGATAACACTCTGTTTGTCCACCTTTTCCCCCAAACTTGAGCACTGAAGCATTACCACACCACAACACTTGTGGGCAAACAGTTCTACAGACTACAACAAACTGTCCACCCAGTTTCTCTTCTTACCAGAGAACCATTCTCAGATGCAGCTGCAATTCAGCTTGGCTGGTTGGCCTACATGAGCCGTGCTGGAACTGGTAGATGCCAACTCAGCTAAGCTTAAAAACGCAGCAGTAAAATGCATTTTAAAATTGCTTGTTTAAAAGTCTTGCATACATGTGTCTGCATCTGCACTCCATGGTCGGACTGTAGCAATACACTATACAGTTAGTAGTTCAAAAACTTGTTTTGCTGAAAGAAAACTGTTCAACACAAGTGTTCTACTTTATTCCCTCCACAGATGCCAGTCAGAGAAATGTATTTTATTTGTTCAAAGTGCAAGAAATTCTTAAAGTACCATCAGAAGAGAGCAGCAATTATTGGCTTACAGTCAAATGTCCCCCTTTTTTCCTGAACGGGGCTATGGTTGTGTCCAGTCAATCAGTTCCTACTCTTCTGCAAGCCCACTACTGTTACACCTATGGCAGGAATGCCCTGTAGCATGAAGCAAAGAAAGCAAGTTTCTGATTCTGTGGCTACTGCACACAACAGCAAGACATCATTCCTGTCTCAGGCCTGCTATGACTACCAGGAGGGTCCCACTGATGCTCACAATTTCATTACTAATTTGCTGACCATGTCTGTATTAGGATACCAGCTATCACAAAGGTCCATGAAAAGTAAAACCCCGACTTTCCTTAGTAGCCCTTTGTGCCAAGTGCACCAATATTTATTAATCATCATCCTTCCATTCACATTCCAAATGTGGTTAAAAATAGTTTAAACAGAAAACATCATAAAGCAATTTGCATCTGCTTGGCTGCAGAACATAAATTATAACTAAGAATGCATTTATGAGAGGCTCTCAGCTGGTCATTGGAAATGTTTTTATGCTGTTTCATAGCTCATGAAATTAGAAAACACAGTTCAAGGACATGCCATGCACAAAAAGATTTTGTATGGCCAGATCAACAGTTGGTACCTCACGGTTTGTTTCTTTTAAAAAGGCAGAAACAAAAGAGGTCAAACACCACTGCAACCCAGGAGGATCAACCCCCTTTTTAGCTCAAACACATAAAACAAAGGAAAAGGTGATTTCTGGTATACAAGGTAACAGATTTGCTGTCAACAGCATTTGAAAACTACTCATTCCTTCCAAAACAGTACAGGTGTCCACACTGTAAAACACTTGTGCATGTACTGTGAGACACTGTGAACTATACAGAGTCCCTCCTGGCTGTGCAGTAAGAGGTAAGCCAGCATCTGCGGGTATGTGTATAAAATTGGCAAATATATTTTGATTACTAATATACCAATTCTGTAATCAAGGGAACTGACAATCTGTTTTATTGAAATGACAAAAACTAGTTTAGGATGTATACTTTCCTGACCAGCACTTCAAACTTGCCCCCTAAATGTTTTAATATGAGCAAATTGAACACATATGGCAAATTATTAATGCAAAGGCTGCTTGGCGAAGCCAAGCTGCTCAGATACAATCTCCACTGCCCACAACCTTTTTATTTTTAATCACAAAACTTCCAGTACAACTATTTTGTTCCTTTAATTCCCTGAAGGCAGACAGATTTAAAAGCAGCAATTCATGTCCTATTTCCATTCTAAATCTGAACTTGTTGGAATACTGTATTGAAAACAACACATTGCCTTTACTGTCCATGTCCAATAATATCCACATGAAAAACAGCTTTGATGACCATAAGAAAACTCAGCATCCTGTACAACAGCTCAGGTTCTGGTAGGTGCCCTTCCCACAAACTTTAACAGAAGAACTGAAGAGTTTTGTGACAGCTATCACCAAAAAGTAATACTGAGCCTGATCTGTGACTTCCAGGCTGGTTCCTATCTCCCAACTCCAATGCAGTTAATGGAAAGCAACAACAAAAAGAGCATTAGTGAGTCTGCTGTGTTTTGAAAAGTAATTTTCAGTCTTTCTGAAGTGCTGGAGATCTCTTTGTGTTTATTTTTTAAGGTTTTCATTCAGCAGGGCATTTACCAAAAATAACCCCCTATTCATCCAAGTTTACTCCTTTACAGACTTAATTTGAAGTCAACACTCTTTACTGAGTTGCCTCCTCATACTCAGTATACACAAGACTCCATATAATTCAAAACAAATATATATCCCCATTTCAAGATTGGGCAATTTCCACCTTCTCTCATTTCAAAGCAAGGAGAAATCTTCTCTCCTACTTTCACATTAACTGGTGAAGTAACTGACACTCAGCTGTCCCTTTCCACTCCTGGGGTACTTGCTAAAGAAATAAAAAAGGCCCCACTGACTCACGTTCAACTTGCCAGTGGCCAGGACCCCCAGGTCCCTTTCTGCAGCCCTGCCTTCCAGCAAGTCATTCCCCAGGCTGTACACAGAACCAGGATTGCCCCATCCCAGGTGCAGAATCCAGCACTTGCCCTTGTTAAACTTCGTGCAGTTGGTGATTGCCCGGTCCTCTCATTTGTCAAAGTCTCTCTGTGGGGCCTCTCTGCTCTGGAGGGAGTCAACAGCTTCTCCCAGTTTAGTATCTTTGGCAAACTTACTTGGTGTCCCTTTGAATCCTGCATCCCAGTGATTAATGAAGATGTGGAAGAGAACTGGACCGAGGATGGAGCCCTGCAGAACCCCACTAGTGACCAGACCCCAGCCTGATGTCACCCCATTCACTGTAACCCTTTGTGCCTGACCTGTGAGCCAGCTGCTCACCCATCACTCAGCATGCTTATCCAGCTGTGTGCTGGACATTTGGTCTGGAAGGTACTGTGAGAGACAGTACCAAAAGCTTTGCTTTTGAAGTCAAAAAACTACACATCTACTGGCTCTCCTAGATCAACTAGGTGGGCTACCCTGTTGTGGAAGGGTTTACAAGCAGGACTTCTCCCTCATGAAGCTGTGCTGGCTGTGACCAATGACAAACATGGTGCTTTTTTTCCCTGTTAGCACAAAACATTTGGCCCAGTGAAACTAATCCACACTTTCTAAAAGGGAAAATACATTTTAACTTTCTCTAAGGGCAAAATAATTTTACTGTGTACACTGCCAGTGATGACAAGTGGTACATCTGTACTGCAGCCATTATAGTCTTCATTTTTATTTTCCTAATCAAACAAGAAATGCACTAGCAAAAAAAAGTTAAATAGTTATAGAAATAGTTAAAACTAGTGTAAGAACATGACCATCCAAAGGGCTGGTCTGTTGTTGTTACAACCTCATGCCACTTGTGGATGCATATAAGAAAGAACAGTCCCAATTTTAGAGTAAATGTCTGCTTCATTTGTGCCAGCTCCCTCTTCCCTTGGCAATTTCCTTTATTTTCACGACCTCAGTTGGCCTCATGTGACAAATGGGTTTCATTTTACTGCACATAGTACCAGGACATGCTGTAATTTTTTCCTCTTTTGATAATTAAAGTTAATTTTAGCTGATAAGATTTGTATGTGGTCTGCATACAAGTAGATATAAGATAATTTAAAATAAAATCTTGGGAAATCCTGTTTCTCTTGAACTATAAACAGCCACTCAAGTATTAAAAAAAACAAACAAAAAGAGAAAGCTTATTCTTCGCAACTATAAGCTCTTGCAACAGATTTAGATGCAGAGTCAACATTTTATAACTTAAGATATTTATTTCCTGCAATAACCTCAGACTTTTCCTTCTGTTGGAAATAAAATCTTAATGGAAAAAGTAAACAACTCAGAAAACATTTAAGAAAGGTTTACTTGTAGACAACAGAAGCTGAGTACATACATTTTGAGTTTTCCTCTCTACAAATACCGAATTAACTCAGTTATTTGTTTAATCCATGTAATAAATGTTAAAACTTGCAATACTCTATATTTCTCCATTCCTTCATACAGAAACTTTGAAAGACTTGGAACTAATACAGTTTAGAATTTCACCCTATAGCATTAACATGGATTTCAATTGTAACAAGAAGAGCTTATTGAAAACTGTTCTTTGCAATATATACTCTCTCCCCTCAGGTTTACAAATAATTTGCATAATTTTCCCATGAAGTGCTGACCCAAGCCGAGAAACTGAAGCTTTGGGATGGAATAAAAGGGGAGGAGCATGTAAACCCAACACCTCGTGACCTGATCACCATGGCTACTCATCTCAGTACCAGGTACCACTAGTAGCACCTAAATCTCAACTCGCTTAGTAGCTCAGAGGTGCAGTGCAAGGCCATCTGGATCTGACAGTGCACCTGGGAAAATTATATATTCCCACTGCATCCATCAACAGCCTTGTTTAAATAGAGGGCAACCACACAGCCAGATAATACCAGTGTTTAAGGGGAGGATGTCCCCAGCAGTGAGACACTGATGGCTGTGAGTGAGAGATGATCTGCTTTGCTTCCAGTGTGACAAAGTGATATCTCCTACAGCACAGTTCTTCAGAACCACCACCAACACCCCTGAAAGACAAACCCCACCATACAGACTACCCGCTCTCCCCTAGGGACCATAGTAGAAAGAAGAATAATCTTTACTTAGGACACTTTTGAAAACAAAAATTAACATTACAGGGGATACAAGAAAACGTATGAGAATTTGGCAGTAGATATGGTGAGGGAGGAATTGCTTCCACCACATCATTCTTGTCTTCAGACACCAATTGTTTTCCATAACCCACTTAACCCCTAACAGAGGAGAATTGCAACATGCCCCTTCAAATCTGGCTCATCATCAGCAGCACTGTACATTGTGTATGTTGATTTGGAGACATAGATGGGCTTCTCATTTTATTGACAATCAAAGGTGTTGAATTTAAAATCAAATTTCCAATGCTAGGATCACAAAAATTTATTTTAATCATCCATAATTAGCTTATTTCTGAAGATTTCTGTTGCTTTGGTTGCATCTCATTTTTTTTTAGTGTAGGACAATTGCATTTGTAAGACGGTCAAGCAAACAATACTCGTTCCTCCCATCCAGGTAACTACTCATTTCCATTTCAGCCCCAGGAGGCTTACAGGAAGAGAGGACATTAGAAAGGAATTTATCTGAATTTTTCCAGAGACTGTTATGGCTCTTTTCTTTGTTTGGTTTGGTTTTGCTTGGGATTTGGGGGTTTAGGGGAATTATTTAGGGGGGTTTCTTTGAAATTGCATGGAAAAATGTACCCACTGATGTAACAGAGGCATAGCTCCAATCAGGCAATGCAAATATAAATGCAGATTACAGCGTGACTAAGATTTCTACAGAAAATATAAGATAAAATTTCTAGAAAATATTATCTCTACTTTTGAGGATAGGTTTGCGCATGTCAAACAGCGAAGAGATATAAAAATATAAATATTTTCTATTTTCTTTAAAGGAGAAACAAAATGGGAGGAGATGTACTCTACCTACATCAGGACTCCTCCACGAAATCAGCATACACAATACAGCCTGGATTTGGAGTTGAACCTACTGCACAGGAATTCACCCAGGAAGATGGCAGCTCTACCACCCGCACCATCTCTGCTCAGCCCAGGCTTCCCTAGGCACTGGCCTGGAGAAAGAGAGCCCAGCTGAGCAGAGACTCGTGGCTCTCTTCCACCTACTGAGCAGTTCCAAATGGTCCATCTCAGTGGGAGCCCACGGGCCAGATCCAGCTTCAGGATAATTCCCCTGCTCACTGATTTTTCTGCTGTGGCCTCGATCTGCAGCAGAGGTAGGAAGGAAGGAGAAATGACAAGGCCACGACTGCTTTGTAGCTTTTAGCTATTTAACCACAAAGAAGGGATTGTCACTTGATCAATCAAGAAGCTGACAAACCTTTCCCCGAACTGGCCTTCAATCCACAGCACTGAAAGCCTGTGCTTTCCTATTGAGGATGCACACCTATATCCACTGTTATCACACCAATGAAAATGTTCTCCATCAGCAGTAAAAGGAAGGATGGGAGAGACACATGGAATTAATGCCCTGAACAGGAAGAGTGAAAAGATGACAATTACCTGGATGAGCAAAATAACTAGATAAACAACACTCATAAGTAAGGAATTTCCTGCCTGCTTCCCTGTTCCCAAAAGAATCCAAAGTGGAACCACAGGATGGAAGGTAAAAAGCCCTGTAAGCACTGCTCCTCTGGCCACTCCAGACAGATTACATTCTATATAATTGTGGACGGTTTGGTCTTGTTGTTTTGTTTGTTTTTAAAGCAATCTATTCTTTTATACACTCATATCAGAGTATCTTTGCCATAAAATGTTTTTTGCACTTAGACTGTTGATAGTAAAAGTCATCAAATAAAGCTGGGATTTAGAAAAAGACAAACCCACTAATGGTAACAAACAGCTTGGGAACTGCTTAAAGCTGGAAGAGCACCTGGGCAAAATACCGCTGTACACTTGTCCTGTTTTTATTACATTCACACATACTTGCTTTTGGCCACTATAAGGCATTTTTGGGGGTTACAGCTTTGGTCTGACCTAGTACAGCTGTGTATGCATGTTTTCTAAAGTAACAAGAAATAAAGCTTGATTGCACAAGCAAAGCACTTTTAAGTATAGAGATCCTCAGTAATTAGGACTTCCAAACCTGTTTCCTCAGACAGCATTTTGAAATAGCCAAGAACATTTCAGAGAAAAATAAGGTATGCCTATTAATGAAAGGTTTACTTTTTAAGTAATTGATTGATTACTGTACATAGATTCAGCTCTAAGAGAAGCACCTTGTTAAAACAACAATAGGGCTGTAGAGCAGCACCATTTGTAATTGTGGTCTCCACAGCTTGAGGCATATCTTCACATATACCATTTAAGTTAACACAACTTTCATTAATTCAATATAGGAAGTGACCATTTCTGCACTGTAATTAGCTAGAACATCAGGCTTCAACTGCTCCATCTCAGGCTACTTTCGTTCAGCAGTTACATAGTTTTCTAATGTATTTAACTTAGCCACACAGACATTTAAATTTCCCCTTAAGAATACATCCTCCCATTGCCTACATAACGCACTGTCCTACACTCTTCAGAACTATTGCTCATCCACTCCTTTCCTACATTATTTTGGATAATTTTTCTCTGACAAATCTGGAGACGACTGAAAAAAAAAAATCCTAAAACCTGAGGTACAGCATTTTTGCAGACTTTCTTGAGAGGCGCAAAGCAATAGAATGATTAGAAGCTAGAATAGAAGTATGTCCACTTACACATCTGTAAGGCATTATTAGAAGTGCAAAAAACAATCAATTTGAACATGAGTTCAAGACTGACAGCTTTCACCAGAGATTTTAAATTTAGTTCTTTCTTGCCTTTTTTGCTTGTTTACAGATAAATGACATTCTTTAAGTTTCCCGTATTTGCATCTCTAAAATGTTTACCCTTGAAACACACTCCAGCACTTTGGCAAGTATTGTTTTACTTATAATTCAAGAAAAAACAACCAAAAAGAATTCCTTAGGGTGGACAGTTCATTTACCTCAGCAGCTTCCTCTTCTTGGCAGACTCGGCGGGGGCTCTGGGGGCCTTTCCCGCCTGCTTCCCTGGCGTGCGGAGAAGGGCCTGTGCTGACCTCAGCCACTCGCTGGCCGGTCGTGCTGTGACATCCCCCGTGTCCCCTCCTGACCCTGGCTGTAATCCCTTACTGGGTCCTGGAGTAGTGGTCACCAGGGTCGCCTCTGTTTCTCCCACGCTGTCATTATCGGAGGAGTACTCAGATATTTGTGTTGAAATTGCCTAAACGAATAAAGATGAAAAGCTATTTGAATATAATGCTAATGAGGTGGTTATAGCTTTAAGTAGGCAGTTTTATGTTACCCAGTAACCCACAAATGGAATGCCAATTTATTAACATAACTTGGACAACTTCACTGTAAATGCACATTAATCTTTTGTCAGTCAACATCAACTCCTGAATATGAGGATCATCTCTTGAGGGACAATTGAGATGAGTAACATTTAGGTTTTTTAAATAACTAGGTCTGGAGAATTAAGCCGATGCTTTTATCTACGGCAAGTTTTGAGGGAAGCAGAGAGAGGCTAATGAGTGACAGGGATCATGACTGGGAGCTGAAAGAAAGAGAGCTTTTATATGGGGATTCAAGCAAACAGGAAGGTCAGCTTCCATAGTCTGAATGGAAGGAAGAAACACATGCCTCTACTGACAGCTTGTAGCTGGCAACAAGTACGTAACCTTTTGTTAAAACATGATTTTGAACGCTAAAGCAGGCCTAAACACTAATGTAGGCCTTCATCCATGTCCAGCAGGCCTACAGCTTCCCAGGAAGGTTTCAAAAGTTGAGCATAAGCTGTTGGGCTGTCTCCAGGTAGCTCCAAGGAGGATGGATCATTGGTCAGCAGTCAGGGCTGGGAGCCAGCAGGGCTGGAGTTCAGCCCCACAGAACCAGGCTGGAGCTCTTCTCCCAGAAACTCACAGGACACACTGGACTCATCCCACTTAGGGAGGGGTGAGAGGAGACGATGAGAAGGCAGAAAAAACAACTCTGCAGAGACACGGAAGGCTGAGAAGAGGGCTGGAAAATTCACCTGCTTTGGCTGAGCTTATTTTACTCCCCTCTAGGGCTCCTGTAGAAGCAGGTTAAGGCTACTGGGTTGGCTCCCTAAGGTGAGCTCTGCACAGCTGTTACATGCATTATGTTCTCTTGACCCAGTGTTTCTCAAAGTACTGAGTATTAAGCAAAAATATTTGGAAAGTGACATTTTACCAAGTACAGAACAAAATGATCTAAACCACTGAAATGGGCAGAGGACTAAGAAACATGAGCTGGGCTCAGTCTTCAGGAGCTAGTTGAAAAAAACCCAAAACAACCAAACCAACACTATCTGCAGGTTCTGGTGGGGTGAGCAGTGACAGTCCTGTCACTGAGACCACCAGCACTAGGCCAGCTCAAGTAAGCTGGCATAAAACTGTAGACAAGGCAAGTTAAGTAACTCAGACCGATCCTTGAAAGAAGCAAAACCTCAACTGCAAAACATGAACTTTGCATTATCAATGGGAAACTGGAAAACCCAAAGGCTGACGTTGCTCCAGACCATGCTGCCTCAATCACAGAAAAAAACCAGCCCATTCTTCTGGTCAAATGCAGTAAGCAGTGCTCCACACAGGTTGTTTGACAACTGGCTCGGATAAAGACTTGAAAGACAAAAGAGGAAAGGGAGGGAAATCACAGCATTTGCTAAATTCGCCCAAGCTGTCCCATGTTATTAATTAGTGTAATCATCTGAAAACAGCGTTTCAACTGTGCACAAAAATAAGTTCAGCTCTTGCCAGTTCTCTAATACATTTTTCACGTAAATGCCGAGACACTGTGTTCATGTTCCGAGAGCTTACCTAAGTACTCTGGAAATTGGAAGGACCTTTTAAAGTTATGCAGAGAAGTAGAATAGCTAAAAGAATGTAATTAATATCAGTCTGCTTTAAACACAACACAGTCAACATCTGTCCCTTGGCAACAATATTTCTCTGAAAACAAACTCCTTCCATATTGGAAATGAGCCAGAAATAAAAGATTTCAAAGACTCTGAAAGCAGTAAGCAAGCACTCCATTCTTAAAACACCATTCCAATGCACTCACTTGCTTTAGGAATGTTTTAATTTTTCTCAAATAGCTATTATATCCACTGCACCTAAAAAAAGGATGTGAATCTGAAGTTCTCTGAGCAAGTGAAATGCAAATGAGAAAAGCCCTTGGGAAGTGCTTCAAATCAAGCACGTTTTAATCCCACTGACTGTTTAAGCGTTAAGAAGCTTTCCTAACTAAAGATTGTCTAATAAATAATTTCTGCTAATATTTATTACTGTATACTTGTTTAGACTGAACTTGCCCAAGGAAACTGTACTTTGGGGTTTTTGTTTTGTTAGTTGTTTTTTGTCGTTAATGGTTTTTTAATTAGTCAGTTGGAAATTTTTCTTAAAAGAGGAAACTCTAAAAATGGAGAAGAAAAACAAAGAACAAAAACTTAGCCTTCCAATTCTGTACATTTTTTAACTGTAGCCATTATTGGAATTCTAGTCTAAAGAGAAAAATATTTTCAAAACACACATCAAACATGATTTTTCAAGCATCCAGTAAACAAGCTGGCAAGCCTACCAACAATATGGTGGGGAAAAGCTGGTAAAAAAATAATGTATTTGATTCACTTTAAAACAATCATTCATAAAAAGAAATTGTTCATTTTATTTTTTGTTTCATTTTTGAATTGTTTCATATTTATCAATATCTTAAGCATCACGAAGAAGAATTTCTAAGAGTTTTGTTGTTATTTTGTTGATTTAAAAAAAAATAATATCCCTAGTAATATCATTAGAGTTTCAGAAGAGCACCACTGCTAAGCACAAAGAATTGTCAAATTAAAACTGGTTTTCTACATGGCTTATTATTTTGAAACATAGTAATTTTGGTTACAGTGGCTGAAAGTACAATGCTTCCCAACACACACAGGCTCAGTTTCTGCACCTCAATTTCTTCCTCTGACTTGTGATCCCAGTGTAATCATCCCCAATCCAGGGGATTTTCATGACTGTCTCCTATATATCCTAATCCCTCCAAATACTTTGTAGTAGACTGTTCACTAAGATATACCTGTATTTCCAATTATGGCCTTTCCACAACACCCTCTTTTATATCATGCTAGCCACTTGTCTATATCCAGGGGCTGAGCTCAATCTTTATCACCAAAACAATAAACATGGTTCATTTTGTTTGATTTTAAAATAAATCTATTTTCTCTGTGACTGTGTCATCCGAAAAGCTATAAATGCTCCCCTTTTATGGCTCTTTCTTTTAAGGGAAAATGACAAGTATAAATACACAGACTATTGCCATTTTTTCTGTCAAGATTTGACTACAGAAAAGCAAAGAAGTCATTGAGTACTGTATTGGAGCATCCAGGATGCTGTTATTTATATT
>WBNO01010707.1:8026-53999 GCA_013400575.1 Peucedramus taeniatus
CTCCCTAACAAACATCAAGAGCTGTTTTGCTAATTCTTCTCCTGCATGCCAGCCCTCCTCATTTCTGGTCCCAATGACAATGACATCTTTACACAGACACTTCCTCCAAGCTGTCACTTTATTTATTTCTTCCTCTCTCTTGTCTTGAGGAACATGGTAAACATAAAAGTGCTGAAGGTTTCTCACTTTTGTTTCAATTTCCTTAACCTGCTTGGTAGAGTTCTCTGGAGTTTTGTCTGGCCAAAGCAGGTAACAATTCCTGTATTATTATTTTTAAAAATGAAACTATTTTTAAAAATATACATGTGGTATTATAATAATTGGATACAATTTATTTTATTTTATTTTATATTATTTATTTTATTTTATTTTATTTTATTTTATTTTATTTTATTTTATTTTATTTTATTTTATTTTATTTTATTTTATTTTATTTTATTTTATTTTATTTTATTTTATTTTATTTTATTTTATTTTATTTTATTTTATTTTATTTTATTTTATTTTATTTTATTTTATTTTATTTTATTTTATTTTATTTTATTTTATTTTATTTTATTTTATTTTATTTTATTTTATTTTATTTTATTTTATTTTATTTTATTTTATTTTATTTTATTTTATTTTATTTTATTTTATTTTATTTTATTTTATTTTATTTTATTTTATTTTATTTTATTTTATTTTATTTTATTTTATTTTATTTTATTTTATTTTATTTTATTTTATTTTATTTTATTTTATTTTATTTTATTTTATTTTATTTTATTTTATTTTATTTTATTTTATTTTATTTTATTTTATTTTATTTTATTTTATTTTATTTTATTTTATTTTATTTTATTTTATTTTATTTTATTTTATTTTATTTTATTTTATTTTATTTTATTTTATTTTATTTTATTTTATTTTATTTTATTTTATTTTCCAGGATCTTTTTAAACCATCCTGTCTGACCTCTAAATAGCACAACCAGCACTTTTGGCTCAACACTGCAGATCTAAACCTGATCTTTCCCAAAAAATGCCTGGTGTTATCTTAGTGAATTCAAGGAATGAAATACCTTTAAGACCCCCAAACAAATTAACAACCAACAAATGCTGCTGTTGAGACTACAAACCTTTAAATTCCCCTCCCTCCCCAAATATTTTAATATTTCTTGTAGAGTTCAGCTGAGATATTTTTGTTAGATTTTCCCACCAAATTTTTATTAAGGTGAACACTTCTTCTCTTTCTAGATCTCATCCTGTAATAATTCCTACCTCTCTGAAATTCTTCTGCTGTTTTTAATCTTTTTTGTTGCTCAGTTCTCTCTCAGAGGAAACATTCTCTGCCCTGTTGCTCTCCTCCTCACTCACCTCTCTTTAAATAAACATTTGCTTTCCACTTCTTCCTGCTTGGTGGCTGCAGTGGTTATTGTAAGAGTAATACTCTCAAAGCAAGAAAATAAAAATTAATTCATGCTCAATTTTCTTCAAAGATCAGGAAGGATCCAAGGAAAGCTGATGGGAGCTGGGAGTGTAATTTACCTGTCTTGAAAATCCTGGCCACAGGCAATATTATTATTAATATTATCTATGAAGGAACAGGAACATGAGTCAGATCCTTTCCACCACAGGAAGATTTCTTCTGACCACAGTAAAAAAAGCAACCAGTAAAAGAAAAAATCCCCCAGAAGTATTTCAAATCTTATCTTGGCATATATGAGTCAGAGACAACAAAAGCTCTGAAAATAGAACAATTTGTAGCAGATGAGAAATCATTCAGGTTAATGGAACATCAAAAAAAAAGGAAGGAGATATGGAGTTCATAATGTTGGAATAGATAATACTTTGAAAATAAATAAAATTTATCTAGTGCAAGGAAAAGTTGTGAGTACAATTAGGAGGAGATGGCATCTGGAAGAACAAAGAGAGAATGGTTAAAGGAAAATATGAGAAAGCATGAAAATAAATATCCAGCCGTATTCTACACAGGTGTGCAATGATTTATGGTGTGTCCTTACTCCCTCCATTAGCACCAGAAATACTGCAAAATCTTCAGAAATACAATTAATTATTCACTTAAAATGTTACCCTTTAAAAAGATGTTGGCTTGCACATACATTGATATCAGTTTGCAGTATTTTTGCAAACAGGTATTTTGCTGCAAGTTTTTAATATTTAATTATTTTTTCAAGAGGAGCTTGTTGCTGTTTCACTCAATCAAAGATCCCTCCAGGATTTAAATCCTTGTTGTATGCTTTGCATGCCAAGTAAGGAGGAAATGGTCACAATTTCTGCCAGGGGAGGTTTAGATTAAATATTAGGAAAGATTTCTTCATGAAAAGGGTTGAAAAGCATTGGAACAGGGTGTCCAGGGAAGCTCTAGAGATGTTTGAAAATGTGTGGATTGAGGACATGGTTTAGGGGTGAACATGGTGGTGGTGGTTGATGGTTTGACTTGATCTTAAAGGTCTTTTCCAGCCTTAATTATTCTGTGGCTGGGTTTGAGGGTGCTGCTGAGGACATGGCAGCAGTGCCAGGGACTTTCTCAGTGTTTTTGTGAATTATTTTTGTGGATCCATCAGGTGAGTGAGGGATTTGATCCTTTTGATATCAGCTTTGCTGCACCTCTGAGTTCACATCCAGAACTCTCAGGGTGCCTTGAAGCTGCCCATTATCTAAACTCACCCAGAGCTTCCCCTGCAGCATTAATTCAGGTGAATCACAAAGGTGCTGAGCAGGTGGTTTTTATTTTCCTCCCATAAAATAAATAGTGAGGCATGAAAATGCATTTTCAGTCCACGTGGAAAAACAGCCTGATGTTGTAAAGTGCTACTGCAAGGGCTGGGAAGGCACTGCAAAGTCTCTGTCCCTGGTGAAAATGTGAGGAAAATCAAACTGCTGAGCATCACAGATCAGCTTCAGAGAGGGAATTCATGCTTCTGCTTACAGATGAAGTTGTCCTAAACTGAGATCTAAGATTCAAAGCCTATTCCCCAGTGAAGCATCCTGCCCACACCTGCTGTCTTAAGGATTAAATTGAATTCTGGCTTATAGAAAGAAACAAATGGAATTTTTCCATTTGCTTGAAAAACTTCTCCATGGTGGCTGTGGAAAAATATACATTTATAATTATAATGGGATGACAGTGCTTACATACAGCTGGGTTTATATTTCTTATTCAAGGAAGCACAACCTGTTTCAGTTCTAAGCAAGAGTCTTGCTGATTGCATTTATCCAGCAAAAAATTCAAAGGGAAAATCAGCATTTTCATCCTTCTCCCCAAAATAGTACCTGAGTGTGCCTGACCAGCCTAGAAAAAAGGTTTCAAAGTTAAAGACAAGGACATCCAGAAATGGACTTTGTGTCATTAAAGTGTTTGTGTGATTTCCAGTCCCTGTAATTCAAAGGCAGTCATTCCATGAAGGTTCAGCAGTAAAAGATTTCCTTCTCCAGGACTCTGAAATGTTTTGTTCTGGTGCAGTCCAAAAAAGACTCTGAGGAAGTCTGAGCTTTTACTTAAAGAAACAAAAAGAAATCCAACTGCAAGATCAAACATAGACACAAAAAAACCAAACATGCTTTTAGCAAAAAAAGAAAAAATTTTCTTTGTATTTATATATTGTAAAAGGTCAGCTACTTCTCTTCAGCAAGGTAATTCAATCTGATTTTGGATTCTGCATCTGTTTTACTTCTCTACCCATTTATCAATATTTAGAAATGACATCTATTTGGGGGAAAAAGAAAAAGAGCTTCAAAACTGAGGTGATCTTTAAGTACTAAAGCAGAGCAGCCAAGAACATTATTAAAACACTTTGAAATGTGCCCTTATCCATTTTAACTTGCCCAAACCAGAATTTTGTGGGGAAATATCAAGACATTTCTGCAATTTTCCAGCAGTGGGTGAATTACCCCATCCCTCAGACTCACAAGGAAGGTTTGCCCTGCAAGTTTTGAGTGCAGTTCTGTCACATCTGCAAAATAAATTCATCACAATTTTCTACACATTTTGAGGAAAGGACAGAGGATTTCCTCACCTTTAAACCACTGGAGGAGGTGAGAACCAGCCTGTCCATAGGAATATGAAGTGCTGAAATACACAATTAGGAGAGATGTCTAAAATTTTAATTGAACAATGCCATGCTGTCACCAGCAGCTTAAATGCAGTCCTGTAATGCCATTTGCTATAAACCATGTCAAAATGAAAAATAGGTGTGAGCTGACGTGTGGAGTGCCCGAGATCTCTGTGCTGCTGATGGATGTTCCTTCAGAACCGACAGGAACATAAACTACAGAGGTGATTACCCTGTAATTAAATGCAACTAATAAAGGATCAGGGGAACAAAATGTGGGGCAGGACCTGTGGAAATAGGAGCAAGTGTTGGCTTGGTGACTCTGCTGAAGGAGTTTAGGTTTAATAATCGCAGTGGCTGCTTGTCTCTGGAGCCAGATTTATGTTTTCTGGGAGGCAAAGTAGCCCATTCCTGTTTCCCCCACATTTTCCCCCTCATGGTGTCACATCACACACAGGTTTGGAGCTTCTTCGGAATTGGGAGGGACTTTGGCAGTGCTTCTCCAAATGATACCTCAGATTCTTTTTGCTTTTGTATTTTTCACATTCTGTGCTGCTTTAGTCTGTGGGTCTGGGCTTCACATTAGGGGATGCTGAGCTCTGCACAGAGCAGGGAGACAAAACAATTCCTGCTCCAGCTGGGCACCAAGGACAAATGATCCAAATCTCAGCCCCAAGAGCACAAACAACGTGGGCTGGAGAGAGAAAAACAAGCAGGATGGGAGTGCATGGGCTAAAGCTGGGATGGGACAATGAACTCCAAGGTGCAAATGGAGCAGAACTGATCCAAGGCAGAGACCCCGTGCCCGCTCGAGCATTTTGGGACCATTTTGGTTGATCTTGGCTGCAGCCCTGGCTGGGCTCTTGTGCTGCCCAAGGTGGATCCATGGAGGAGATCCTTTGAATCAATCCCTGCTTTATTCTGTAGCTCTGTCCAGCCTCTGCTCTAGGGCAGCCTGAACAAGGCATCACTAAAAACCCCTCTCCATCCCCACAGCAGCTTCACCTCCAGCAGGACTTTCCCTGGGAGCAGCCACAACTTCTCTCCCAGCTGTCAGACTCCAGCCCAATTTCCAGCTCAGTAGACCCCACTCACTTCAGGAGAGCTCTCTCTGGTTTATTTTAGTGCAGCCAACACAGCCAACCAAGTGCTGACTTCCCAACTCAGGATCCCAAGGCTATTGCTTCTCTCCCACACCCTTCATCTTGCAAGAGTTTAATTTCAAACAAATATGAACACAGGTAAAAAAAACCAAAAAACAATAATGATGAAAACAAAAAAAAAATCCATCTGCTTGAAACTCTTCAAGGTTTGAACATGAGACATTGAATATTTCCTCCTGTTTATTAAGAGATAATAGAAAATGGAATTTGTTAAATCACTTCAAATAACATTCTTAGTAAAAAAATTAGCATTTCTTTCATCAAGCACATTTTCTATTATTTGCCAACTCATAGAGTTAATTTTAATAAGCCAAAAGCAAGTAATACTTACAGTAAATAGTTCCCCCTAAATTCTGGATTGAATGCAGCAGACCTTTACTAATTCACATTTACTAATCCTCACCCTTTCTAACACACAAGAGCCTCTCCCTTCACCTCCTGCCTCTTTGCAAAGATTTAATATCATAATGTTTCAGTGACTTCTTAGAGTGGTGGAATCTCATTATTTATACAGCATAAATAATTAAACGAGACCCTCTTTTTAAAATTAAATGAGCCATGATTTCTGAACTGGGTACCTTTGTTAGAAATTGTGCCAGGAGCTGATCCCCTCTCACAGGGAATTCAATGTTCACTGACCTCTGGCTCTGAGGCCTCAGGATTGAAGGTCACCACTCAGAATATGGACAGAAGGGTTCTTGTGATTTCTCCCCCCCCTCCCCATTTTCTTGGAAGACAGAAGTCCCCATTTTTGGGTGAATATGTGTCCAGGTGGTTCTGCTGCTCACCAGGCATTCCCAGGTCACACACTGGGGCTCTTCTCACCCAGTGCTCCTTGAGGAAACCTCAATTTATCAGTATCAGATTTATAAATATCAATTTATCACTTTTCCCCTTGCTCTTCCAACTGCCAGTCCCTCACTCAGCAAACCCCACAGCCAAGGATGATGTGGGGAGTATTTCCAATAGTGATTCCTGCCCTTTTAGATCAAATTTTGCTAAAATTTAATTTTTAATCTCTCACAAAGGCCTTTTCCATGCATATTTAAAAATATGAAAAAAATAAATCTACACTTTAGCCAAGTCCTTTGCCCATGGCAGCACACGGGCAGGGAGGGTGTTTAGCTATGCAGGGCAAGATGGAAAATTGAAATGCATGGCTTGTTTTAAACCTCACAGAGTAATATTTGTTTCGAGTTACCTGAGTAAATCTCTGCATAATCCCCTGGTGATGACAGTCAGAATTTCTCTACTCTAAGCTTTCTGTGTTAACACACAGAAATCCTGATTAGCCACACAGACTCTTGGAGGGGCAGATCCAAACAACAGGCCAGGCTTGGAAAAGCAGTTTGTAAGGAAATAAATAAACTCTGCTGCCTTCAGCCCTCCCTGCAGCCACTTGGACTGGGGTTTGGTACTGAAAAACACCCTTAAAATAAAAATATCTGTCCTAAAGGTGGGTAATGTCTCACAGCCAACACTCACCAGCAGCCAGGACTGGGCACTATTGAATATTGAAGGTGTGAATAGGCTTCAGTTGTGTAGAGAAAACTCCAAATTAATTCAGTTTGGATTACACGTGTGTAATTACAGGGGCTTGGCCTCTCTGTGCATGTGTTAGCTGCAAACAAATGAGATTTGTTTGATGTTTCACGTTGCACCATGGATAAAAGATCTGTAGCAAATAACAAACCTATTGCTTTGATCCCACCTTGAAACACAGGGATGTAGATTAAGGTCTAAATCCAATTCTCAGGCTCAAGGAAACTTTTCTGATCATAGCACTGGCTGAAGGAAGGGTTTATATCTTGGGGTTTTTAATTAATTAAAAAAAGGAGTGAGAAGGATCTATTTTTTCCTGTCTTAAATAATTACTTCTTGCATCGTCGTCAGCAGTGCAGATTCAGAGATAAAAACAATCTCACAAAACTCAAACACAGGGGCTGCTACATTTAGAGAAAAAATAAAATCACCCTTCTCCTGTTCTTTATTACAGAGGGTGGATTGCATTTAATCAGCCAAACACTGACACATTTCAAATCCAACAGAATGAAAATCCAGACTGAGGCTTTATTAACCTTTATTTGGATGGAATTTTTCATCTTCACAGAAATAGCTGCTCACCTTAGAGAGCAGAGAATGTGAAGAAAATCAGTTTACAAAAAGTATAGAAAATGTAGCAAATTGGAAGAGCACTGATAGAAAAAAAAAAAAAAAAAAAACCCCCAAACCCGCCCCCCAATCCCTTTTCTTTTTTTTTTTTTTTTTTTTTTTTTTTTTTTTTTTAAATGAAAATGAGATTAAGCTTGAGGGCATAAATTTACGCTTATTGAGAAGTGGGCAAACTTGATAAAGAGCCAAAAGGTATCAGAACAAGATTGCTTGAACACCCTAGACTTTCAGAAATAATATCTAAGTTAAATGTATGAAACAATTAGAGAATAAATGGTTTTGTTACCTTCAATTCATTAAGTTACTAAAACACATCCAAAATAGAATAACATAATTACTCTGGGAGATCAATGGAAACTTTTTCCATTTGAGAGCTGATTGTTTTAGCCTTCTGGATAGCCAAATTAAACACAAGAAATAGATCAGCAAAGTAGATATTTTTAGATTTAAAGATCCCCAGGGAAAAGAAGGAAGTGTTAAAGAAATTAACAGCAGATTTTATGTCATTCTTTTAGTTCAAAGGAGACTAAAGGCTGGAAAGGTGACTCAGGTGAAGGTGTCTCATCACATTTTTTCAAGGTTTCAATTTATCCTGTTTTAGCTTCTCTTTTTCACTCTCTATTCCTAAGAAATTACACTTCATCTTTCATATTACCTGAAGAAGCAAAAGATATCAATATAGTGAAATAATAATGATTTTTCTCGGCTGGGCTTTTTATGTATGTGAAAATCTGACATTTTAGCTATTAAGATGAATTATCATCATCATGAAAGTATCATACACATGAAAATTACAGTTATTCAACAGTTTATGTCAAGACTAATGGCAGAGGAAAGTGTTTATGTGTGAACATCACATAAAGGCTGAATTCTCTTCAGGGAGGTCTGGGGCCATGGTGGCAAATTCCTGTGAAAATGAGAAAAAAACCTTCAGTTCCCTCAGGGCTTGGGCAGCTCTTCATAAAATCAGAGAGGTTTGGGTTGGAAGGGACATTAAACATCACTCAATGCCACCCCTGCCATGGCAGGGACACCTCCCACTGTCCCAGGCTGCTCCAAGCCCTGTCCAACCTGGCCTTGGACACTGCCAGGGATCCAGGGGCAGCCCCAGCTGCTCTGGGCACCCTGTGCCAGGGCCTGCCCACCCTCCCAGCCAGGAATTCCTTCCCAATATCTCATCTTCCATCTTTCCTGCTCCTTTTTTACTCCTGTGCTCCTTCAGCTTTCTGGAAAGTTCTTCACCCTGTTCTTCCTTCCCTCAACATTCATCAAAAGGAAGCCAAAAGAGTGGGGGAATGCTGGGCTCAAATTGTCTGTTAAAGTAATTTTAATTATTGTTATATCTATGTTGTCTTCAGGGTCTCACATCCAGCTGTCCCACAAGACTAAGAAATAAATTCCCATAAGCAAAACCATCCTGATCTGTAGGAATCAGAGTCACATTGTGCAGAATGTTGGCCAAAACCAAAAACAATATAGACAGGACAATAAATATGTGCTTGTATGAGCACATTACAGCATTTTAGGACCTGTACTTCACCACATTTTCATTTCCTAGAGAACTCCTCTGTCCTACCAGGTCCATTCTCCAAAGAAAAGGACCAAGTAGGAATAAGCACAACACCAATTTTTCTGAAATAAAAATCCAACATACAGCTGATGCAAAGATCACTTTAGGACTGAGCATAAAGAGCAGAAATACTTGTTCAGTCTTCTCCAGGAATACTTTATAATAGCAAAGGATCTACTTTTTTTTCTTTTTTTTTTGACAAATTACTCAGCTGTTCCCTCACTCATTTACAGCCATATTTTTTTCAATCATTTGGTCACCAAATCCACAAAAATATTTTCTCTTTGCAGAGCCATGTCAGCCCTTGTTTATCCCTCCTGATACTTAATTTTGAAGTAAACCTGCAAATCTCTAATTAAAAAAGTCAAAACGCGTGATTAATTACAAACCAAGAGTATTTTGCAAGCAGGAAAGAAAATAAACAACTGTGTAAAGTGAGCAGATGGGATTACAAACTGAATTGCCATAATTAGCATTGTGAGGCTGATAATTAGTTATTAGAATAACAATACATGTCTAATATTAATATGAGATAAGGCAAATTTGGTTATGGGAACAGAAGGATGAAGTAAACTTGGAAGGGTCTGGGAAGGATAACTGGAGCTGGACTTCCTGCTAATATTTAGATTTGACTTGTGAGGTTCTTGTGGAGATAAATTCTGGTTTTTGTGGACAGAATCCTGATTTCCCAGGTTTTTGAGCAGAAAATGCCCTAGAAATTCCTTATTGAAGGCTTCTGATGACCCTGTACACTTTCTTAGACATCTTAGGCTTCTGTCTAACAACACATGACTTTCTGGTTTATTTGATGAGCCTAAACCAGGCTTAAGGACAGGATTTGGGATCTAAGAACTAACTGAAGATATAAAGCAGGAGATGTTTGGAAATCTGTCTGTATTGAAAACTGGCATAACTGGCTCTGAAGAAGACTGTGAACAAGTGGAATGGCCTTTAAATGTTGAAAAGGACATTGATCTCCTTAATTCCCAATAAGTACAGTTCAGATGAGAGTGTTGAAATGATAAATAAATCTGCATATGGGGTAAATCAGTGTTTTTCTGCAGTTTGAATTAATGACAATTTGTGAGTGTTGATTATAGTGAGCTGCCAGGTTACACAAAGAAAAAACTCACCTAAACCATGAACATGGAGATATTTAATAGAAAACTGGAGTCAGTGTTACTTTATTCTGTTAACCTCAAGCAGTTTTACTTGGATTGGAGAATGAAGAAATCTTAATGAAACAATTGTACAGTTACTTCCATTTAATGGCTGTTTTACAGTCAAATATACATTAAGAAGAAAAATGTTAATTGCTGATGTGCTGAATACACTGTACAGGCAGCATTTAATTACAAAAAGATATCATTTTGAATGACTGCTATTTTCCCTGCCTTCCCCAAATGAACCCACAGACAGAATAATCCAGAGTGTAAGCAAAAGTGAAATCCAAAGATCTAATTTCTAATTCAGGGAAGCATTAAACGTATGCTTAACTTTGACCAAATGTGTAAAGCCATTAACTCCAGGCCCATAAAGAAGTGCTTAAAGTTAAATGGGTACTTAGGTTATTATTCACACAGGGTTGCCTTCTTGAATCTTACTTCCCTACCAATATTAGCACTCTCTTTAGCAGCTGGTCCCATTAATTACCAAAAAAAAAAACCCAAAAAAACTTGATACTGACCATTAAAATGCAGCACAACCTGATTTGCATATCTACATATGGGTTTCACATTACATTCTGTTTAGACCTTTTTTTTTTTTTTTTTTTTTTTGCCTGCCCTAAACATGAGCAGAGGAAAGCAGGGTTAGTTTCTCTTTTTGCTGGGCCTGATTGTCAAAGGCAGGCAGGCAGCTGAAAATTTGTGTCTGTAGTTAATTGTGAATGCAAATGAGAAGCTGCCTTTAAAAATCATGAGTTGTGGTTTTGGTGTGCCAAGAAAGAAGTTTGGGCAGGAATCTGAAACAACCTAATCCAGAGTAAAATTTCTTTTTTTTTTTTTCCCATAGAGTAAAAATAAGGGAAATCCAGCCTTAAAATAATAATTTTCAGGCCTAAAAACTTCTTGACTGCCACGGATTAGAGAGAACATTAAATTTTAGACAGAAAAGACATAAAATAACTCCTGTGGTTGTTCAGAAATAGGCTTCTAATCTAAACCAGCCCTGAAAGAACAGAACAGAAAATATTCTTATTTTCATTTCTTCTTTACTAATCTAAACCGATGATGGTTTATTTGAGTTAATAATTTTCTCTCTAAGCATTCAAAATCAGACCTTGGATCTTATTTTTTGCCATATTTTGATTTCTCCTACACCACAGACCAAAATCTTCCCTTTGACTTTGCCTTGTTTCACACAAACCCAGATTCAATTCCAGCTTATCAGTAGCAGACAAACCAGGTTTTCTGGGGGGAAACTGAAAAATCAGGATAAAGTGTAACAATTTTAGTAAGTTTTGAGACATGCAGCTATTTCAGTCAAGTCCACTCCAGTGGCATTAAATTATTCTTCTTCATTATATTATTCTTGGGGAGTTTTAGTGTATATTTAGTGAATACTCACAGAAATATTAGTTATGCTGCCCTCCTGGTTTTTAATTCAAATAATTCTACAGCCACAGGATTTCCTAACACCAAAGCCTCCTCTGTGAAAAGATGTGCCCTCTCTCCTTGAGAAAATGAAGTTATTGCCTGAATTCCATGGATTTCATGTTCTCTGGGATGGCTACAGTTATTGCTTCAGTTTGCTATAAGAGAATAGACCAAAAAAAAATGAAAAGAAGTTGAAATGTAAAATTTTGTGTTCTGCATTCCATACACTGCCCTCCTGGGATTTATTAACTACACAACCACAAGTCCTCCAGCCCCACATGAAAAGCCAGTGGAGATGAGATTTCCTTGATTTTTCCCTGGCTCAGCTTTAGTTTGCAGCTGGCCTGGCCTCCCTCCCTCCTTTTCTAATGTCGGTGAGAAAATTCCCAGCAAGGACTGAGTCCCCTCATCCTCAGTCACACCCCGTGCACTGATCTCACCTGAGGGTTACCAAAATCTCTTCTACATTCCACAGAATGAAATTCCCTTAAAACAAGTTTTTTTGGAAGGAAAAAGTGCCCCCACCTCCCTACAAAGCTTCAATAAACAGGGCAAGTTCTCAAATCCAACTCAAATCAAAACACAAATAAATTTCTGGCCTTTGACTTTCTAAACTTCTATGAAATCTGTAGTGAAGGCTGAAACCTGATATAATATTCAATTTTTTTTTTTTTGTACAAGAATAAATATTTGCTTGAAATCCAGGAAAATCTGCATATTGAGCCCAGGATAATCCTCTTGCATGCCTGGCAAACCCACTGGAATTCAAGTCTCTTACCCATTCTGGAAGGGACTTCTGGAAAGATTAGAAAAAATCACATTTTGCCTCAAACAAATCTTGGTATGGATTGTCTCGTTATCTGGAAATATACCTCACACTTGAACCCTCCTGTGAAGTGTTTGGTACTATTTATTTTCATTGAAGTCTTTATTAGAGCCAACATTTAAGGTTTTAACAGAATTGCCTTTAACTGGAATTTATTGGCCATTCTTCCCCTGCACAAACACTTTTTAATTTGAAAGAACATGTTTCTAACAGCGAGGTTTCAGCCCACCTGCTTTTTTTTACTCAGTGAAAACCCTTTGAAATGCTGTTGTACTTCTTATTTAAGAAGTCATTCATGTGAGGAATGGCAGCACGTCTAAGTCCATAATCCTAAATAAAAGGTTAACTTTTGCAACAAATTGTAAATGGTTGTTTGCCTGGTTTTACCTTTCCAAAGCAATTCCCAGAGATACACTTACTTTGAATATCCTTTACTGCCTGAGAGATGACTTCTCCTTGGTTGGAAGTTTTATTTAAATGAGAGTGAGACGTGAATATTTGGGAGGCTTCACATATTTCTGAGACATTTCTCTCGCAGGTTGCAGATGATTCACAGTAAAGAAATCTTTTGATGCCTTGCCAGAATACAAAATGCCAGGTCCTTGCCAATGAAAGGAGCTCCACTTCCTTCAGCTCACATTTGGAGCAGCAGTTGGGCTAAAATTTGCTTTTGTAGATATGGCTCACCCAACTGTCTTCGTTTGGAGCAGGCTTTGCTCAAAGAACACAAACAGCAGCTGAAAGACCTGACACTGGGCAGGGAAAATGCTGGAATTACAGAAATATGTGTAGGAAAAGAGGCTGATGATGTTTGTGCTCAGTGCATGACTGAGGTCTTTATATAAATAGAGCAAAATGTGAATATTTTAGACAGAGCCTAAGATCAAAAACTGCTTTTCTTCAATGAAGTTTGCTTTCAAATGCTGTTTTTGGGAGATAGAATATTTTCCTGGCATGCATTGTAACACTTTTGTGATACAGATTTTATGTGATCCAGGTGCTAAAATAATGATTTAAGTATTATTACATTTATTATTGATGTACACCATCATTTTCTGCCTAGCAATGTAACACTAACTCATGAATAAAGTATCCTGCCAAGATACCACCAAAATGATAAATA
Source organism: Peucedramus taeniatus (assembly GCA_013400575.1). Classification (NCBI taxonomy): domain Eukaryota; kingdom Metazoa; phylum Chordata; class Aves; order Passeriformes; family Fringillidae; genus Peucedramus; species Peucedramus taeniatus. Next base: position 21,535 of record WBNO01010707.1, read on the forward strand.
ATTCCTAGGTGATAAGAGCTGAACAATTAGTACCAAACAATACCATCATTAAGCACGGATTTTGGTCCTTACAGACAGCATTAAATTAAATATTTCCCAGCTAAAGCATAAGGCACATAAGTATTCCAATTACAGATGAAAGGGAAGCCACGAATCCTTTCAAATCTCTACAGCAAAGGGTTCGCAATGATTTAAATAAACAAATTTTTTTTACCTGGAGGAACTGAAGATTAAATCTGATCTAGAAATTATGCCTCAGGTTTTAGCTTTTATATTTTTCACATTCTGTGCTGCTTTAGTCTGTGGGTCTGGGCTTCACATTAGGGGATGCTGAGCTCTGCACAGAGCAGGGAGACAAAACAATTCCTGCTCCAGCTGGGCACCAAGGACAAATGATCCAAATCTCAGCCCAAGAGCACAAACAACGTGGGCTGGAGAGAGAAAAACAAGCAGGATGGGAGTGCATGGGCTAAAGCTGGGATGGGACAATGAACTCCAAGGTGCAAATGGAGCAGAACTGATCCAAGGCAGAGACCCCGTGCCCGCTGGGGCATTTTGGGACCATTTTGGTTCATCTTGGCTGCAGCCCTGGCTGGGCTCTTGTGCTGCCCAAGGTGGATCCATGGAGGAGATCCTTGGAATCAATCCCTGCTTTATTCTGGAACTCTGCCCAGCCTCTGCTCTAGGGCAGCCTGAACAAGGCATCAGAACTGTGAAATAAATAACTCAAGCATCTCATGGCTGCTCACAGTATAAGGACTTTGCTGTTGTCTGGGAAGGATTAACAGCAGGGAGTTATTTTGATGATGAGAGTTGAAGAATATCTATTCAAACTGGAAGTGTAGTTTAACATTCCCTTTTTTAACAGTGACAAAACTTTTTGTGGCCAGCACAATGGGATGGATCTCTATTTTCCCTTTAATCTGAAGGGAAAAAGTGTTCAAATCTCTCTGGGTGTGGATGGATCTCCCACCCATCTCTTTCATGTCTTCACTTCAGCAGTAAAATGTGGAGTATTCAGCTTTAACAGCCTGGATTTCTTCAGAAATGATCCTCTTGGGACTAAGTTTCTCCAGCTCAGTGTTTCAGTGTTTATCTACATATTTTCCTATTGAGCTGCCTTTTTTTTTTTTTTCCTGTGACTTTTGGCTAGAAGTAATTGCTGAATTTTCTCATCAGGAACGTGTGTGTCCCTCTAAAAGGAAACAAGTGCCTCTCTGCAGGACACCACCACCTCTGCCAGGCTCATCTGCAGCCTGAAATGCAGATTTCCTTCTTTGGCACTGGATATCTTCATTTGCAGCCTGAATTTTTTCCTTTCAAATCAATTCTCAGATACAGAAGACAAAATCCTCTTGTAGTAGATGGCAATAAATGCCTGGAATTTTTCCATTGTGAGAACAAATAATCAAATTAGAGTTTTCCTAGGACATTAATTCAAGCTAGGAAGTGTAACATGTTCATCCCAGTGCTGAAAAAGCCATACTTATTTAAGTTCCTTTGGTAGACATAGACACAGACTTGCAGGTTAATGTTCACAGAACAGAATAATGCTCATTTCTGCAGCTTCCCGTTTCAAAATTGGTTCTGTGAGTGATGTGCAATGAGAACTCAATTGTCAGGAATGCATCAGAGAATAACTTCTAGTCATTCACAGTTATTTTTATATCTCTTGATTTCTTTAAATAAAGGATAAAATTTGACTTTTCATGCATTGGTGTTTCTATATTTAGTGCTGGAAAGGGTAAAAGGGAGAGGAAAAAAATATCCTGGTAGTGAGCAGTGAGCAGTTTCATTCCCAGTTAAATGGACATCGTTGTGGAGAAATTAATTTAGGAGATATTCCATAATTTTTGCTAAGTTTCCTCTTTCAATTGCCTTGTCTGAAGCCCAGGACCTCCCCTCCCAAGTTCTTCAGAGAGCCTCAAAGAACCAGATCTGTTTAGAACAAAAACCAACACCTTTTGAGCTGTTTTCCCTGCCTAAATCCTAATACCAGAATTAGCTCATGCTAGGCTCTAATCATTTATGCTTACAGGCATCTAAAATTAGGTAATGTGTACCTGGAGAGAAATTTGGCTGCGTGCTGCATGGTGCTGCAAGAACTGCAAAATGAGGAATAACTGAGGGTAAAATCTTCAGCAGTGGAACACCTGATGGGTCTGTGGGTGCACGGGCTGTAATAAAGCTGAATTTACAGTGAATTTAGGCTGTGTAGTAAATAATGGATGCTGAAGTGCTGGGTGTGGTTTATGAATATGCAAATGAGCATTAGCATTCCTAACACAGGCATGGCTCTGATTCAGGGACAGGGCTGTGAATATGCAGCAGCTGAACTTTACTCCTTCACTGGTGTTGGTGGCACAGCATTTTTATTTTTATTATTTCTATTTCTATTTTTTAATTTTTTTTTTTTTTATTTTCACTTTTTTCCTGGTGAAAAAGGAGCTGGCCACAAGATCAGCTGTCTTGGATTTCCTAGCAGGGTACAAGTGGATTTTTTTCCCTGCTGATGCCACCAGTGAGGAAATTTTGGTGCATCCCTTGTGTGACACACTGTGCTCCACATTCCATTCTCTTCCCTGGGCCAAAATTGACTGCTTGGGAAGTATTTAATTTATTTTATTCTTTCTTCTATTCCTCCCCACCTGAACTCATCTCCCCTGCACCCCACACCAAATCAGGAGGGACCTGAAAGACCTGATGGATCCAATAAGGTCATGAAACTGAGATAATTGGACAAGACCCTTAATTTATAACTTTCAAACTGAAGTGTGGGAATCTTTGTTTAATCATTTAAACTAAATCTTCCCATTCCCAAGCCTGTTTCAAGGGAAATGAAACATTCAGCGTTCCTAACAATTTTGCTAATCCAGAGACAGATATGGATTGCTTAATATCATTATATTGTAAAAGCTTTCCATTTCAATAGAAACCTGACTCAAACATCATTTTAGACATTGATTCAGTCAGCATGAATTTAAAATTGAATAAATAAATTATTATCTTTAGTGAGTAACAGCTACTATGAAAAATAAGGTATAAAATAATTAATTGTATGTTTTACACTAATTAGTGTGTCGTTATGTCTTAAATTTACCTAAAGCAATCAGGATTTAGGATATATTGATATTTTTGATTAAGCTTTTTTATTTGCTTCTTTTTTACCAATATTTCTCTATTTTAACAAGTGTCTCAACACAGAAAAAGTCTGTTCAACATCAAACAGGAAAAAAATGTAGCCTTGATTTCCTGGAATAAATTACAGTTACGTGTAACATTTACATATTTTTATTATTGAAATTACCTCCAAAAATAACTATTGAAGATCCCAACAGTTAATGATAATGCAGTTTAAATTTCAGCATTTCTTTCTCTCTTTATCTGTTTTTTTTTCTCAGTGAATCCTCATTCCCTAGATAAGTAGCCCATTGCTGTTGCTGGGATTTTTTTCTGTAAGGTATTACAGGTGATGAGTCAGAATTATCTGTTAAAATTAATTCTATTAGGAATGCATTCGTTGGCTTGTTCTAAAGCAGCAATTTATCACATTTGAGTATAATACATTGATAAATCTCCCAGCACTGGCAAAACAGCTTCCTGGGATTTATTCCTCCGTGTTCCAGCAGACCAATTTATATTTCCTACACATTCTGGGGTTCAGAGAAACACGCTGGGGCTGATGTGGGATGGCAGACACTGAAGTCTGAGGGAGCTTGGAGCATAATTAAGAGATAATAGTGCTATCTGCCTGCTTTATGAGGCACTAACACAGCCCTGAGTGAATAAACCACAGAATAAACTCACTCCAGCCAGGGAACTGGAGCCCTGCCAGGAGCCTGGCTGCAGCAGCACCATTACATCAGCCTGATATCAGTGTTTAATTAAAGAAAATTGGGTGTGCATGGCTGCAAATGGAAAAGAACACGGTGGTTTGAGGATGGGGAGGGCTGGGTGGGGTCACTCCATCCCAGGAGCTCGCTGTGGAAGGAGCTCCTGCTCCACACCTCCCCGGGGATCTCAGGGGATGTCTGAGGTGCAAAAGACACTGAAATGAGAAAACTCACAGATAGTGTCAGAGCAGTGGGATGCTGATGTTATCCTTGGTGCTGCTGTCGCTTCTCAGTCTTAGAACCAGGGGATTAAGGCAAAAAAAAAATTAAGCGAAATGAGCTGGACAGCAAGAAACTGATATTGGGGTGCCTGGTCCAGGGTGATGGCTGTGATCATTATCACACTTTCCTCTAGAAAGGACAGATGGAGAGAAAATGGGAAGATGTGCTGCCCACATCCTGGAAAGAGTTGGGAAGTTATCCATGAAGGCAGGACCTGGGTGAGCACCCGAGCGGTTCCTGAGACAAATCTCTGTGACATTCAGTCCTGACAGCTCTGCCCAGATTCCCAGATAAAGGTGATAATTTAATCTGAATATTTGGATTCAGGTGCCTACTTCCACCAGTAGCTGGATGGAGGCCACTAATTTTGTTTGTTTAAGTGACCAAACAGGTGTCAAAGTGTCAGAGTTTTGGTGCAAAGCCAGCTTTTGAAGGATGATCCCAGAGGAAAGTCTGGGGGGTTTGGTGATTGATCCCCTGCTGTTCCTCACCACCATGGAAAGTGCTCAGAGAGGCAGAATGGAGCAAACAGAGTGCACCTATTTCTTTGGAAGATTAAAGAAATTTATAAAAATGTTACTCCTGCCACAGCCACCAGCTCAGATTTCCACTTTCAGTGCAGGCGGCAGCAAAAACTTGCAAGGCAGACGCGTCAAAAGTCTTTCCATCACATCAACCAAAAATGCTGCATAAATTAATATTATGGCATCAAATGAAACCAATAACATTCAAAAAGACAATGTGGGGAAATGAAATTTAAATAAAATAAGAATGAAATAAAAATGGAACAAGAATAAACTTACATTTCTTTGTAACTACTTCAGAAACTCAGGCTACACCTTCTTCTTTGAAGCTCTAAAGCTGTGAAACATTTGCAAGGGGAACACAGAATTAGCAATCAACACAACTGAGTACCACAATCAGTTGAAGCATTTTAATATTTTTTGGCTGAAAACTTAATGTTAAACTACTTTTTTGAGATGTTAATTAAAAACTGAAAAATTTCCTAACTAGTCCTATTAAATACTTTTCTCAAAGGACTCTAGCAAACTCAGTAGAGAAATGCCCTCACCATTATTAGAAGTTCTATGTGCAGTAGACGCTATTCAGTAAATCTGGCCTGATTTTGGTACTCAGGAAGGTCTAATTTTATTCAAGAGTATAAAATTAAGATGAGGATTTGTTCAAGGTAGAGTAAAACTGAAAATAATGACAGGTTTCTCCATAAAGAACATTTTGCTCAATGGGTGAACAGTACCAGGAAGGAGGTGGATGTTGCTGTTCTGGCACTCTCTGATCTGCTCATAACTCTGATTTTTATGCCTGGATTTTATTCATGGCCCACGCTGTGACACAACAGCACCCTGAGGCTGAGCACTATCCCATATTCCCAAAAACTCCACACCAACACACGTTGCACAGAGGGATCTGCATTATCAATGGCTGTCTTCTTTTAGTCCCTCACATGAATTTTCAAGCAGAATATTTGCATTAAATTGAATTTATACAGCAGATAATAAGTATGAGGTAATAATGGTTATTAATGGATAAGGAAGCTATTGAAACATCTAACAACAAAACTGATTCTTAACCAAATGTGCTTTTTTGATTGACCAATCCAGCTGGGAATTCCCTCATTTTTGTATGATAGAATACCCAGGTGGCTGATTCCAGACTGCTTCAGCAGCAGACTCCAAGGAATTTGTAACACAGACCAATTTCCTAATTCCCACCACTTTTCCACTTGTGGTTCCATCACCCTCTCGGCACAGCGAATAAACTGATCCAATGAAAGGATGAAAGAAGAGTTGCTCTGTTTTATAAAATGATTATATGGTTTCTCAATAGGGAAAATGAGAGATCAAAGGCCACAATTATTTTATTTTTAAGATTTTTGCAGGGGTATTTTTTCCCTATAAAGGAACTAAATCATTGACCAGTAAAATGGAACCTCTTGCTGGCAATCTTTCCTATGCCTTGCCCTCCACATATTTTAAGATAGAACTGTGAAAACCAAAGTAAATATAACCACCCTCTTCTTTCAGTCTGTAGTTCTTGTCATTTCCAAATATAGGTCCAACTTTCTCTTCTGCCCTTGAGGAGCTGGGCCGTTTCATCCTGGCCTTTTGAGTTGAGCTAATCAGTAGTTTTTGTCAATGTTTTTCTGTCCAATTTTCTGCATTTTCTCTTCTCTGCTTAATTGGAACCAAAATAGTTTGGGCGGCTGAAGTGAATGGGAGTAATTTTTGTCCATTCAGCACAATCCTGCTGCCGTCCTTTTACACTAAATGAGAGATGTTAGAGTTCATCCCTTCAGCTTTCTCTCTCTTGGCCAAGAAAATCTTTTTCATTTTGAATCTTCCCAAAAGATTTTTTGCTTAGCTGCTGCTTCGAGGTGATATTTGCAATCCAGGGGCTGATAGAACAAGCAAAGATGTAAATATTGTCCTGCTGGTAAGCGCTGATTCATTGAAATGGAAATGATTTGTGCAAGAGCATCGTGTCTTGGCCATTATTTGTGTCAGAAACGAGGAGCAAAAGTAATTTAAAAGCAGGTGCTCTGCATTGCTTTGTTTTACAATGTCTTTTTCTCATTAAACTTGTTTATATTCTGTGTAACCTTTCCGATGAACAGAATGTAAGAGTGCGATACAAGAGACAACACACACAGAGCTTTAACCTTATCAGCTTCACAGGACCAAAACAGCTCCCTCCATGGAAGGGGATGGGGTGGGGGTTGATATTTCCTCTTTTTAGAACAACAAAAAAAAAAACAAAATTAAAATCACTTTGATATCTCAGGTGTGAAACTTCAAATGCCTAAGAAGCTCTAAAAAAACGCCCCAAAACTGTGTTCCACCCAGACTGAGCTCTCATACCTGAGCAGCCACAGGATGTGAATAATTCCTCAGTGACTTTTATAATTGAATCAATTCTGAATTGATTATTTCTCAATTATTTGTATCATTGAATTAGTTTTGAATGCATCATCCTTCAATGATTTGTGTCATTCAATCAATCAAGAATGGATCATCCCTCAAAGATTTGTGTCACTGAACCAATTTTGCATTGATTATTCCTCAATGATTTGTGTCACTGAATCAATTTTGCATCAACCAGATAAATAACTGGATTCCTCAGTGGAAGCTGCAGGATGCAGCTGCTGCATCCCAGCTGCACCAGGGCTCCTGTGCATCCTCACCCCCTGTGTCTCCTTAAGGCCTGGACATTTTATAATTCACCAACTCCTTTGTGTGTTCCTGGCATTTCCCTATGAGCAAACCTGGCTGAACTTGTACAAAAACTGGTGCAGAATGGAAAGACAAAATTAATTCTGCCTGTACTTGATTGGTAGCAAAAATAGATAATATGATGCTGTGCTGAAATGAAGATGACGAACAGAAGCCGTGTGAATAAATTTAACTTCCAGCTATTAAGACACAGCACAGAAATTTCAAGAGGTGGTTGAAGAAGAGCCCTTGTGAGTGGTGCTGCTGTGCTGATGCTGGGCTGTGGCAGCCAGGAGAGCTCTGTGCTCTCAAGGGCTCCTTCAGCAGAGGAGCTGTCCCACAGGGCTGCTGCTTTTGGTTGTGCCAAGAGCCTGGGGTCATCCTGCAAGGCTGGAGCTCCATCCTGGAAGAGCTGGAATTCCATCCTGGCAGGGCTGGAGCTTCATCCTGGTGGGGCTGAAATTCCATCCTGCAGGGCTGGAGCTCCATCCTGGAAGAGCTGGAATTCCATCCTGGCAGGGCTGGAGCTCCATCCTGGTGGGGCTGAAATTCCATCCTGCAGGGCTGGAGCTCCATCCTGGAAGAGCTGGAATTCCATCCTGGCAGGGCTGGAGCTCCATCCTGGTGGGGCTGGAATTCCATCCTGGCAGGGCTGGAGCTCCATCCTGCAGGGGGGTACCCCCCGAACTCCTCAGTGTAGCAGAGTGGGGTTTAGATGGTGGAAGCTGCTACCTATTCCCAATAAGCATCTCCTGTGGAAAAGCTTCTTGGGGAGGCTTTCAGGCAAAGCAGTGAAGTGCACTCAGCACACTCACACGGCCAGCTCAGCAAACAGAGGCAGAAGGGCCTTTTGTGTGATAAATTCCAGCCAAGGTTTATTCCAGCATGCTGAAGGGGATCAGGGACAAAAAGAACTGGCACAGGGTGCCCAGAGGTACTGTAGCTGTCCCTGGATCCCTGGAAGTGTCCAAGGCCAGGCAGGATGGGGTTTGGAGCAGCCTGAGATGGTGGAAGGTGTCCCTGCCCATGGAATGGGTGATCTTTAAAGTCACTTCCAACTCAAACCAACCCGTGATTCTATGAACTGCTGAAGAAATTCAGGCTGGAATGAGCATTTTCAGCTCAAACAAGTCAAATATTAATTCAGCTGCATTTTGGTGGCTTGGCCACAATTTTGCATAGTGCTAAAATAATTTCAATGCATTGCAAGAAATCCTAGTGGTTTTTACAGTTTCAGAGTTTCGGTACCTTTATTCTGCAGGTGTCAAAACCAGTTGCACAACTCCTTTTATTTCAGAGCAAATACACTTTAAAATGTAATTATTCATCCAGACTCTTGATTTTGGATTATATATATATATGTACGTATGTACCCTTAAAATGCAGTGATAAAATAAATTGAAGGTACTTCTTGTCTGGCAGATTTCAAAGCAAAGTTGTGAAGTAATAGGAGTTGTGCTCTTTTCCAAAAATATTCATAGAAGCTGCATTTTTAATTCCCAGAGCACCTCTCTGATGCTGCTGCAGCTCTGTAGATGCACGAACAGGAATATCTAAGCAGGAGAGGTGTGTGAGGAAGCTTGGGAGAGGTGGGGATTAAAGCCTGGATGTGTCTGGTGTTAGCACAGGAGCTGCTCACAGCAATGTGTGGGGCAGGTGTCACCTCCTGAAGTGACAGATGGCACTTTTGGTGTGTCAGCATCCTTAGTGAGCCGGGGAGCTTCAAAAGTGAAAATGTGGGCAGGGGGGTCACCCTGCAAAATCAGCTCTGCTTGAAGAAACCCATGCTGGGAACATGTTCTGTGTCTGAGGGACCCACAGGGCAAAAAAGAGGAGAAAGTCAGGTTCCTCTGTGGCCAGCAGGAGCAGGGGAGTCATTGTTCCCCTGTACTGAGTGTCCAGCTCTGGCCCCTCAGTTTGGGAAGGACATTGAGGGGCTTGAGGGCATCCAGAGGAGGCAACGAGGCTGGAGAGGGGCTGGGAACACAAACCCTGTGAGGAACCACTGAGGGAGCTGGGGGTGCTCAGCCTGGAGAAAAGGAGACTCAGAGGTGACCTCATCACTCTGCACAGCTCCTGAAAGGTGCCTGTGCTCAGCTGGGGTTGGGCTCTCTCTCCAGGCAGCACTGACAGAACCAGAGGACACAGCCTCAAGCTGCACCAAGGGAAATATAGGTTGGATATCAGGAAAAAGTTTTTTACAAAAAGGGTGATAAAGTTCTGGAATGGCTGCCCAGAGAGGTGGTGGAGTCACCATCCCTGGGTGTGTTTAACAAAGCCTGGATGTGGCACTGGGTGCCAGGGTTTAGTTGAGGTGTTGGGGCTGGGCTGGACTCGATGATCTTGAAAGTCTATTCCAACCCAGCGATTCTGTGAATTCTGTGAATTCTGTGAATTCTGTTGCTGCTGCTGGGAACGAGTCCCCTCTGAGTTGCTCTGCCAGGTCACCTTGGCCTGGATGTTGGCTGAGGTTAATTGGGATGGAGCTGGCAACACCACACCCTCACCAGAACTCTGCCTCTGCACCTCTGACAGCTCTGCCTCCCTCTGCCTCTTCCCCAGGGAGCAAACAGCCTGATCTGTTCAACTACTTCCCTGGAACTAAGTCAAAAAGGTCTGAAAATGAGTGTTATTAATGATCACTGCAGCAGCAGAAGCACAAACTTCAGCAGATTCAGAGAAACCTGTGAAGAGCAGCAGGGCTAATCTTATTTCCTATTCCTTTTCTGTTAGTGGTGGCTTGGAAAAGCTCTGCTCCAGGTGCTGATTTGCTCTGAGTCTCTCAGGTCTCTTTGTTGTAAATGTGATCTCTTTAGAGCATGGAGGATAAGATTCAGCAGGAGATGAAAACACATGTTCCAGCAAGCTGTAGTTTCACCCTTTGGCCATTCTGTTCCTCTGCCCTTCACCCCACACAACAAAGCCAAGGAAGATCTTAGAAACAGGGGAAGGAAATAAAAAAAAAAAAAAGCTGGTTTTGTTTACATTAAAATTCATGAACACATGGTTTGGCCTTTAATCTGCAAAAGTCACAGTATTTGCTCAAAAGGACAGTTCCTCACAGCCAGAGCAGGCCAGTTTAAAAAATTCAGCAGTTACAAAGACAAGAATGACCTTTTTTTGGAGCAAGGAAGAGGCACAGGGGAGGTCTGTTTGTCCAGCTCTCCCCTTTCTTTTCTCTCTTCTCATCTCCTCAGCCTCTTTTTCTTCCTCTCTCCAACACTATAAACCAATTTTTCTGAAAAAAAAAAAAAATAATTGTCAAGAAGGTGTGTGGCAATGATGCTGATGACATTTTCATGTTCATCTTTGTGCATTACTGCAATCACATAGAATATTCTCAGCTTGGTCTGCAGGCTCATTTATTTCCTAATTTGTCTTTGAGAAGGGAAAACCTACAAATATTAAAGCTAAAAAAAAAAAAAAGAAAGCTGAGCTTAAAGATGTTCTTTTTTTCTTGAGGGTGCTGGTAGATAGACAAGATGAAATGTCAGATGAGTAATTCCATACTTCAAAGGACAGCAAATTATTTGCAGGGGTCAGGAAGCGATGCCAGGTTCTTTCTTATATTTTGTGGGGAAAAGGGGGAAAAGATCAGATTTATTTGGAGTAGGGGCAGCATTTTTCCATGTTTGGGGAGCAAGGACACCAGCCCAGGGGGAAGTGGGGCATTATTACCCTGGATCCAGGACATGCCATGGGAGTTTTAAAGGGAGATAACAGCATAATTTCTATATCCATAATTTCACAACTCCATGTTTTTGGGTGTTACAAACGGAAGAGCTCTGCTGCATCCAGGGGCAGGTGGTCAACACCTCCCAAAACAGCAGCACCCAGTGTTGGGTTTCACATCCCAAACAATTGGCTGACTGTTAGGGAATGGGTGAATGTCATTTCTTTGCTTCTTTTTGCCAAGGTCGGGATTAAATCGCAAGATGGAATTTCTTGTTGGCACTCAGATGTTTGTTAGTTCTTATCCATCACAGACTCACAAACCCTGAGTTCTACAGCCCTTCCCTCTAACAAACTAAAAATGGAGCCCCATCTCTCTCTCTACAAAGCTTTTTAAGGATAAACTCTCCAATTAAGAAATGACACCTAAATTACTTTTAACCCAATAACCAACCAGCCGTGCCCCACAATGGTGACTTTTTTATCCAATTACACAAAAACACCCAAACCCATGGAGAAGAAGAGAAGGAGAAGGAGCCTTTCCCCCAAAACCTCCATCTTGCCTTATATCTATTATTATATTCTAAACCCTTAAACTCTAAGTTTCCCACCCTGTGATATCACACACTTCCATTCAAACTCCACACCCACAATCCCAGTTCTGTCATTCCATTTTGGAAGCTTCTCCACAGCCTCAGGTCAATGCAGTGTTCTCTTGGGGGTCAGTGCCTGTCAGCACAGAAACTCCAAAATTCTCAGCAGCCAGGGTTCCAATAGGTGAACTGATGTGATCCCAGCCCTGCATGCTCAGGACACTTTCAGAGCAGGGCCAAGGCCTTTTACAGCCATGGTGGCACCCTGGCATTTTGGCTCCAGACTAACAGGGAGTGACTGGCAGCCTTAATGATCAAACAATATTCCAAGCTGAGCCCGTGCCTGGCAATAACTGAGCACTGCTCCTGGGATAGCTCTGGGAATCTTCAGTGTGAACAAAAAGAGTCCTGCAGTTTTCTCCTTTAATTAAATTTAAATCTATGGGGACTGGCAGTGCGTGGCTCGGGCTTATGATTTCATTTTTTTTTTTTTTTGAATTGTTCTTTGCAGCTTAATGTTGTTGTAAAGTAGTTTTTAATCAACAGACAGTCTCAACTGGAAGTGGAGCTGACACCTTGTTACCTTTAGAGAAGGATTTTTATTAATTGCAGCACTAAGTACAGGGGAAATAGCCAGGATGACAAGTAGTAAAAAACACCAGACAGTAGCACAGGGTTCAAAAGCATCTCAGCATTTCCTCTTATGGGTTGTACTAGTGGTTGTCTGGAATTTTTTATGGGAAGGGCTCACTTTCATCTGGTTTTATTGTTGTAACCCAAATTATTAAAGGATATTTTCTCCATGAGACTGAAACTTGGGAGTATTTTAGAAACATCTGCTTTCTAAAATACCTCAGACATTTGTGAGTTGAAGGGAAGCTGCTTCCAGTGCTGTTTTATGGAGGAACACTATTTCTATGTGGTGGAACGAGTTGTAAACATAGATAAAGATACAGATATAAATATAGAGATAAAAAAAAATACCTGCACCACATGAGTTGGTAGTTCTTAAAACCAATTTCTGCTGAACTATTCCTGAACTGTTGTGCTGAGCTGTCCCTGCCCAGGAGCCGTGCAGCACCACAGCACAGGGAATAGAATTATTCATGTACATTAACAACATTAATCAGGAATGGTGCTAATTACCACACCCAGCACCCTTTAAGTTTAGCTTTTCCAAGCATAACAAGGGATCCTTTAATGCAATACAGCTTTTTTTTAACCTAGGGAACCCCTCACAAAACAGCTCCCAGATACAAATTTGGCTCTGTAACAAGATTTTCAAACCCCAGTGTGCACAGAGATGCTTGTTAGGAATCCAGGCAAGGTGACAACACATCTGACAGTTTATTGCCACTTCTGTGCTGTCCCCTCTCTGTGCTGTCCCCTCTCTGTGCTGTCCCCTCTCTCATATCTTATTTACTAATTACTTATGGTTACAGAACCACAGAATGGTTTGAGTTGGAAGGGACCTTAAATCCCACCCACTCAGTGCCCCTGCCATGGCAGGGACACCTTCCACTGTCCCAGGCTGCTCCAATTCCCAAAGTCCAACCTGGCCTTGGGCACTTCCAGGGATCCAGGGGCAGCCACAGCTGCTCTGGGCACCCTGTGCCAGGGGCTGCCCACCCTCCCAGGGAAGAATTTCTTGTTAGTATTCCACCTAACCCTGGCCTCCATCAGTTTGAAGCTGTTCTCCCTTTTCCTGTCACTCCATGCCCTTGTCCAAAGTCCCCAAACAGATTTTGCCAACCAGGCCCACTGCAGGAAGAGGCAAAAAGCAAAACAAGAGGCTCTCCCTGGCCCTCCTGCTGCTGTGAAAAGCTTGGAAAGTTCCTGATGGTAACAGAAGGGAGGGCTGGTGAACCTGGGAGGAATCAAGGACCACGACAGTGAAATCAAAGAGTGACAAAAACTGAGAGGAGCAGGAGGAAATGGAGAGGAGAAGTAGGAATTTGTGGCTGCTGGAGGTACAAGCAGAAAGGAGAGGGAGAAGGGAAGGAGCCACACTCTGCTCTAAAGAAAGATACAAAAAAAACCTAATAAAAATATCTGTAGAGACACCAGGTAAAACAAAGCTTCCCAAAACCACAGGAAAGGTTAATTAGAGGCAATTGGGAAAGTAACTGACTTTCACCCCCTGCAACACCTACAAGAACCAGGCAACTCCTTCCTGAGTTTCAGTGTTTGTTTAACAAATATCTGTGATCTGTCTGCCAATCCACATCCCCCCTCAGGGGCAGAGAGCTAACAGCTCCCCACTTGGGCTTCCTAAAGTTAAATTATCAGCAAAACAAATCCTTCCCCCTTCCCAGCCTCCTGCCAGGGCACACTTCACTTTGTTCCTCCCTGCTCCTCCTGCCAGGCTGGGAGCTGCAGCATTCCATGGGAAGCAGGGATCTGCTTATAAACAAGATAAAGGGAGGGATTAAACTTTTTTTTTTTCCCCCTGGCACTTCTTTAACTTGTAAAGGAGAGGTTGGACTCCCTCATTCCATGCCCTTGTTGTGCTCAGAGCCTTTTCCAGTGGAGGCCTCGTGGCTGCTCATCAGGAGATTCTGCTGAGAGACAGAAACATCCAATTTGTTGTTCCTTGTGTGTCCATCCCCCAGGCTGGCTGTGTTTGGACAGCTCAGCCAAAGATCCCTGGGTTGGGAAATTGTTCTGTGTGTGTGGGAAGAAGAACATGGATTTTATGTTGACAAAAAACCTCTCAAAGTTGTTTCTTTTTTGCTGGAGGGACAATTCCAAACTTGTGCTGTGGATGCTTGAGCAGATGTGCCACAGCCAGGGCACCTCAAGGGCAGCACCCAGAATTAGCTCATGTCAGAAAAGGGGTTTTTCCCCATCTGCTTAGGAATAACCACCTGGTTTTAAAAAAACCTCAGTCAAAGGCAATTAATACACTAAAAATCAAGGATTAGAGTCAATATTTAATGACTATGTTACAGAGCAGGGAGAACTGGATCAATTGAAGGTGGCAGGACACAGTGGAAAAAATAGAAACTTCTCTTGTAATGAAAAGTGAACTCTAAGTGCAAAAACCCCTGTGATGTGATTTAAAATCCTGTGAGTGACTTTCCAGGCTAAGGAATGCCTGAATTGAGTGGTTTTGTGTGGGATGCTGCTGCTCTTTCCATACACATTTTCTATTTCTGGCATAATACATAAATCAATGTCACAACAGAAAGGGAAAATGATGCACACTTAAAGCAAAACATAAAATTACCTCTTTATCGGCTATCTGCTTCTTAGCTATTATTTAGAAAGCACAAAATAAAATAGCAGAGCTGTTTTGGAGCTGCCTACAGCACAGGAAAGGAGGAGACAGATTTCACAGAGATGAAATCTCTGCACTCACAGTGGTGATCAAACACATCTGAGCATCACCTTTGTGCCTTCTGCTGTCAGGGAAATGCAGAATTCCTCTTCCCTGGACAACAAAGGACAAAGCTACTCCAGGGTTTGCTTCCCACCCTGCAGAGAGAGCAGAAAATACCTTACCTCCAGCTGAAGTCTGGTGAGAGTGACAGCTCTGACTTGGCTGTTGTTTCCTGGGACACCTCACAAGGAAGAACTTGGAAATCAGCATTTGATAGCTGGAAAATGAGCTTTGATAAATTGTCTGAATCTCTGGGAATTCTTATTGTGATAGGGACAAATAGATAAGAGCCAATATTCTATGAATAGAAATTCCTACATTTGTAATATTCACCTAATCTCTTGTGGATTTTTTACTTGAATAAAAGACACAAATAAATAAAACTTCTTGTTCACAACAAGCTCTGCAGAAAACGCCTGTCTTGAGCTGAGTGTGGGTTGATAGAACATTGCCTGGCCAGGATTCTTCCTGCAAATGAAACCTTCTGTGCTTTCTGTCCATTTTATCCACCCAAAGATAAGATAAGAGCACAGATTTAATATCTGATCATCACAGAGATAAGAGGACATTTACCCAGGGAAAGCCCCACCAAAGATAAAGGATTGCTCTGATATTGTCTAACCTGCCATTACCTTATGGATGAGTGAGAAATGCAGTTTGTTCTGTGGGAACACTTTTTTTTTTTCTACAATATCAAGGGAAAATTGTTCCACAACACCAAAAAAAACTAGCACCAAAGCCTGCTCAGGACACCATATCTGGAATATTTTGGACCAAACTTTCTTAGCCTAAGGTGCCAATGTTTGCAGTTCTACCCTGACTCTTTTGAGAAAGATTAATAAACAGAGCATGCTGCTCATAATTCACTTTTTTTTTTTTTTTGGATGTCATTAGAAATAAATGGACTTTGCAAAGAGTTTCAGTAAAATATAGCACTGTCAGCCTTAGGAAAGTTATTTTGGAAAAAACATAGTAAGGTATTTAAATATAGAGAAAAATTGCTTATTGAGATCTGTTTCTTTCCTTACTGCAAGAAATAAAATTTTTAAAGGTATTTAGAGCCTGATTTGTGGGTATCTCACCTCCTCACCCTTTCTCCCCTGTGTGTCCTTATCTTTTGTGAGGATGCTAAAAGCTTCACCTGCCACAGCTCCATTTTCTTTAAGCCCAGCCTTGAGGTTTAATCCATTGTAGGCCTAGTTCATAAAGAGGGTTTTACCTCTCTCTTTCCCAAAAAAGAGTCCAAGACATAATCCAATTATCAACAGTATATGGCTGTTATATCTGAAGACTTTCAGTTTTGCGGGAAATAATTTTTGAATGGTGTTAATATCAGGGACAACCAAGTTCCCTATGAAGAAAAATAGGATTTATTAAAAATTGGATTTAAAAACTGTCCCAAAAAAGGTGATTTTTGCTGTCTCTTCTGAAGTAAAAATGATGATAAAAATATCTTTCAGTTTTATTTCTTTAAGCAGAAAACAGCAATAAAGAAAACTGCTGCTTTTCCTCTTATAGCAAATTCAAGGTTTCATGAATCAGTTTGAAATAAATAAATTAAAAAAATCTCCCACCCAGGCACTAAACCCAAATAAGAACATGCTATGTTATTTTCAAAACGGTTCTGGTTATAATCCAATGCAAATTAAACCTCAATATATGTGTTAATTTCAGAAACAAGGAAAAGTTGCTTCCCCTTGCTTATTGGTGCTTGTACACATTCCTTCTGCTGGGAGTTAATTTGCAATTATTGTGACTTTTGGAGCAGTTTGGGGGGAGGTGCAGAGGCAGCTCAGTCCCTCTCCATAAATTCCTTTTTTCCAGGTGCAGCATCTGTTGCTAAGCTCTAAATACACAACAAAAATTTCAGGTAAGGCTTTCTCATCCATGGCAAGGCTTAATTTGTTTTCATGTCCCAGAATCTCTCCTATTATTTAAAACACCAGGTGACTGCATTGATAATCTTGCAGTTGACAAGTGGCCTCCCTCCCCTTTGGGAATGTAAAAATTCTTCTTGCAAGCAGCCCTAATCCCAAGAAAAACTTCTCAAAGATGGGAGTTGTGCTGCTATTTCTGCTCTTAAAAAAAAAAAAAGAAAGAAAACCCAAATAAGTAGGACCTTAAAATAAACAAGCAAACAAACAAACAAGCAAACAAATAAATAAATAAATAGTAGGACCTTAAAATAAATAAATAAATAAGACAGTAGGATCTTTAAATAAATAAATAAATGGAACAGTAGGACCTTACAAAAAATAATTAAATAATCAAACTGATGAGACAGTAAGACCTTAAAATCAGTCAATCATTAAAGAAATAAATAAAGCAGTAGAGCCTTAAAATAAATAAATAAAGCAAGCAATAGGTGCTTCCAATCTGATCATTAGCACTTAAAATAGCATTAAAATGTGGCTTTCCATCCTATGGAAAAGTTAAAATCTCTCCTGTGATGAGTAATAAAGGAAATGTAGTGGAAGCACAAGAGAGGAAAGAGTTTCCAGAGCTGGTTGGTATCTGCAGCAGAGATTTCAATTTAGTGGCTAATTGCTAATTCAGTGGCTAATTGCTAATTCAGTGGCTAATTGCTCAGCACCACGTTCTGTCACACACACAAATGGGGCTCCTCATGTCCCAGCTCCCTTCCCCTCCCGAATCCCTGCCATTATCCCAGGTGCCAGCTGCAGGAGGAGCCTCCCAGCACCTGCAGAGCGCTCAGGGCTTCCCCTGCAGCCCCACAATCCCAAACCCACCTGGTAAATTCATCACCTGTTGTCACCTGTCCCTGGAGGATGAGGCAAAGCCACCCTCAGTCCCTCCTGGGCATCACCTGGAGGGAGCAGCACCTCACAGAATTCACAGAATTCACAGAATGACCAGGTTGGAAGAGACCTTCAAGATCATCGAGTCCAGCCCAGCCCCAACACCTCAACTAAACCCTGGCACCCAGTGCCACATCCAGGCTTTGTTAAACACATCCAGGGATGGTGACTCCACCACCTCTCTGGGCAGCCATTTCAGAACTTTATCACTCTTTCTGTGAAGAACTTTTTCCTAATATCCAACCTATATTTCCCTTGGTGCAGCTTGAGGCTGTGTCCTCTGGCTCTGTCAGTTCCTGGAGAAAGAGCCCAACCCCAGCTGAGCACAGGCACCTTTCAGGAGCTGTGCAGAGTGATGAGGTCACCCCTGAGTCTCCTTTTCTCCAGGCTGAGCACCCCCAGCTCCCTCAGTGGTTCCTCACAGGGTTTGTGTTCCCAGCCCCTCTCCAGCCTCATTACCTCCTCTGGATGCCCTCAAGCCCCTCAACATCCTTCCCAAACTGAGGGGCCAGAGCTGGGCACAGCACTCCAGGTGGACACAGGACTTGAGGTGTGCCCTCACCAGGGTCACAGTGACCTCCCTGTTCCTGTGGCAGTCCCTGCTGGCTCTCCTCAGTGACATTGCCCCTGACCCGCTGCTGCCCTCCCATGAAAGTTTAATAAGTGTCATTTTCTCCCCATTATCGCGTGTGGAACATTGTCTCCTCAGCCTGGCCAGCCAATTTATTTTATAAGTTAGCCACGCTAAAACTCTGCAAAACTTTGGGATGGCTCTGAGAGTTTTGGGGCTGTTTCAAGGAGAATTTCCTACGATATTTTCAAGGTCTGTGTTCTGCATCCCAAACATTAAAAAACATTTAAAAGGAGCACAAGCTACAAGCATTGCAGGTAAAGCAAGGCAGAAAAACCTTGCCAGCTTGCTGAGCATCCGTGTGTTTAGATAAATCTGGGAGTCTCTGTATGGCAATTTATGCTCCAGCAGCCACTGCATAGAAAAAGCTTTTGTATCCAATTTAAAAACATGAATGTTCTATCCTTACCCTAGAGCTTAAAGACAATTTACAGAAGTAGGGCACTATGAAGTATTGCCACAATAAACAGTTGTTTTACTTCCCTTTTACAGCAAAAATTAGGGGAACACTGCAACTCTTGTCAAGCCTTAAAATATGTTTGCAATAAAATAGAAGCCATTGGCTTTCTTTAATTTCAATGAGTTTCTTCATTATTCAAAAGCCTCTTTAAATCTTTCATAGATTCAAATCTGGTTTTTTAAGAGGAAATACATAATCCTTCAGTAATTAATCTAAGTGTCTGGCTACTAAAAAATTGGGTATTGATGGCCCTCCTGTATTTTTCTCATGGAGGGAGAAAGCATTTTAATTCCTCAAAACTTGCTTATTGGTTCCTTTCTGTTGGCAGGAGTTTGAGTACATTATGAAATGCTTTTCTGGTAATACCCTTTCAGAATTAATGAAGGAGCACCTTATAACTGGTTACTATGAATTAATTAGAAATTCATCCTTGTGGCTGGAGATTTACTTGGATATGAAGGGAAGTTCATAGAAAGTTGCTGTTTATTTACCCAGATAAAAGTTGCTTAGCAAAGACTGAGGATACAGTGAGTTAATAAAGCCAAGAATAATTATTTTTATATTTTCAGTGAATGAAAGGAATTTACTAGACATTAAATATTATCTAAATGCTACACAGAGTAGCTCTAAAATAGCCAGGCTGGACTATTTTAATTAACAATAAACAGCACTTCTCTGCATGATTAGTCCCTCTGAAAACAACAGAAACAGAGGATTAATGTCCAGCAATGAGATTGTATAAATTCAGATCTTTGGACCCATTGAGGAAGAGGCCCCTGGATTTCTGTAGCCTGGGTTTGGTACTTTGAGCACACCATGGACACCAGGGGATGGCTGCAGGTGGAGAAAGATTTCTCTCACTGGCATAAAAATCAGTGAATGGAATTACAACTTCATCTGCTGCTTTTTGTGTTATAAGGGATGGACAGAAGGTGTTTTCTGGCTGTGTGAATGGAAATAATGGGGAGAACTGGGAATCTGAGAGAGGATTTAGGCAGAAAACCCTGGTTCAGCTCACCCCAGTCACTGCAGAGTGAAGGAGAGCAAAGTCTTTTCACGTTCTGCAAATCCTGAGCTGGTGGGCTTTGGGCAAACAGACACTTCCAGCCTACCTTTGACAAGCACAATTTCAAAGTGATGCAGACATGGAAGAGTTGTTGATGTCTTTGTATGAAGAATTAGCTTTAAACAGAGGGAGCGAGGGAAAAAAAGTCAAATAAAATAAAACCAGAAGAAATCTCAGTATGGGAGTTGACAGATACTTGGATTTTAGTAAAGCATTTGACACTGCCTCATGAAATCTTAATTGAAAAATTAATTCAAGTCAGCTTGGCTGCAGACAATGGTGTGTGGGTTGAATATTGGCTAAAGCACAAATGAAAAAAATGCTGATAAACAGCTGGTAACAAGATGGGTGGAAATGTCCAGTGGGGTAACACGCACTGATTGTTAGTCTGAGTTTACTTTATATCTTCATTAATGGCTTAGAAAAAAGATATAATCAAGATCACAATTATTTAACACAGATTATGGCCATCCTAGATGGTTTGAAATGTCAATAAGGAGAGTGAAATAAAAAAAGGATTGTTAGGAAACATGGATAAAACATGGCCAAAATAGATTCATCAAGGGAAGAAAATTATTTTACTGCAAACACAAAACCAGCACAAACCAGAGTAACTCAAAAGACGAACATTAGTTTATCTTTTAGGGAATGGAAGAGTGGCAATGGATAAGAGAGCAGAAGGATGCTACAGGAATTATAAAAACTAAAATGCAAGTTGAGGATCCAATGCCCTTTGCCTGCAATGGAAGTGCAGCCATGGACTTCAAAGGGTTTTGGACATGGCTGGCAGTCCCAAAGCAGGGATTATCTGCAACCTTGTTCTGGCCACTGCATGCAGCAACAAGAGATGCTCTCCCAAGAAAGATGGTAAATTGGCAGCAAATCAGAGAGGAGACAGAATAAAAAATGAAGGGGTTTTGTGAGAACTGAAGTGGGAAGAAAAATGAAGGGAATTAGGCAGTTATAATTTGGCCAAATAAGGAATAAGCAGGAACACAATAATGGCTTTTAAATGTCTGAGGACCTAAGCCTGTATAAAGGATAAAAATTATTCACTCTGTTACATGGCAGAATGAGTTTAACAGGTGAAGGGAATATATTATGAGGGAAGAAAGACATTTGATGTAAATATCAAGAAATGCTGCATATTAAACTGTTGAATAATAGAGGAGATGGAAGTCCTGTGGTCTGGGATTTCTGAAACTCAGATTGAATGCCAGCTATTGAAATGCAGAGAGGAACCTTTTCAATTCCCCAGGACACCAGGAAATGCATCTGCCTTGAAAAGATTGGGATCTTCTCCTGACCTCTCCCTGTGCAAGCTCCATGTGTTTTAAAGCCCACACCAGGAGATGCAGAAATATCAGAGGATAAATTGTTCTTAATAAAAACACTCCTCATATCTTCTGATTGTGCAATCTGCTCCCACCCCTGTCTGACTGAGATCACAGCCTTTTCTCAAATCACAGCCTTTTCTCAAGTCAGTATCTTCAAACTGCCTCGTTCTGCTCAGGAAAAAATAAAATGCTTTACTGGGGTGGGAAATGGGGATATTTCTAGCAGTAACCCAAAGATTTATTAGTAGAGAATATTTTTTGCCTCAATTTGTCTCAGAATATTCTTTTTTTCTGCTAGAAATACTGTCTAGAAGTGGTATAAGACTTCTTTTCTGGAGTTTTTCTTCTCTGGCCTCATTTTTTCCCTAGATCTTTAGATTCTAAGGCTACTGACTACCCTAAAAACCATTAGTGAATTTGTTTGTTTGCATGTGCCCACTCATTCACAGAGCAAAGAGTTTGACTAAAAATATTAATCAAAGAGAAAAATATAAAAATCTGACTTTTATTCCATCACACAGTCCATGATAGGGGAGGGAGCTATTTCTATCCAGCAATTCCTGCCTTTTTCCACCCCCTACATTTTGGTTCCCAGCTCTCCGTCAAACGTAGGAAGCAAAGACAAATTTCAGATGATAAATTAGGAAGGGTTTTTTTCCCATTTCAGTATGAAAAAGGCAATTTTAAATACAGCTAAATATTTGTAAACATGGGAAATGCCAGTTCTCACTTGGTGTAAATGATCCCAAGTTTATTCATTTTGATTTGAGCCTGACTGGGGGAAGATCCACACCCTAGGATATTTCAGTGTGTGGCAAATACAGGACTTCACTCATTTAATACTGTTTTAATGATCAATAATGAGCTTAGGCAACAATAAATCAGTTTTTAGATTTTGGACACTGCTACAGTTTATGGAAGAAAACATTAAAAATACTTCTTGGCCCACTCTGTCTTGATTTGATACTAATGCACAATGAATTGTGGGTTAAGGAAATACTAGAGAAGGCTTTCCATGTCTTAGTGTAAATCAATAGATTTTATTACAGCAAAACACGTTTTGTACATCTGCAATGCCATAAATTTATGCCTGGAAAATCAACATGTCCTGCACTGCAGAAATCAGAGATGAGAAGCTGAATATTCAGTGTCAATGCTGCAGGAAAGGCAAGGACACGACACCTGAAGGGAAAACAGGACAGGAAGGAACAAGAGCAGGGGAGAGGTGGAATCTGTCCACAGAGCATTGCTGAGCCCTTGATTGGAACAATCTGTTAAATTCTGCAGCCTAATTTTCAGGCTGATCCTGAAAATAGGAAATATTCTAGAAAAGGAAGGTGGGATGCCTGGAAAATATATTTATGGAGGAAAAGTTATGAAGCTGAATGTATTTGGTTTATATGAGTGTGGTTTAGGGGATGACTTCCTTGAAGTCAGGGAAGCACTGATGTGAGAAATCTTGTAATAATAAGTTATTAAAAGCAGTAACTCTTCTGATCCTTACACAAACTCTGAGAGCAGCACTGGCATCAATGGAGCCCCACAATTCTGGCAGTCAAAACTCCTGGGGGGTTCTGTGCTGGTTTCTCCTCAATAAATTCAGTCACTGCTCTGATTGGCACTTGCCTGCAAAGACTTTCAGGATCAGGCCCAATTCAGACTCAAATTAAATTCAGTCTTGGCTATAAGCACAAATTATAAATACCTGGAAAGAAACCGATTAAGGATTAAGGCTGGTTAAGTAAAGAATTAGCTCAAAAATAAAGGGGAAACAATACATAAACCATGGACTGTAAAATGCCCTGACATTCTTAAAAACCAAGATTCTCTATTTCTACACACTTGTATTATGAACCTTAAAAGCATGAATGTGTTTTATTCCTTGCCAGGTTTGTTCCTCTACTTGGAAAACATTTATTCTGCTTCTTGTTTACACTGAATTTAGAATTAATGTGGCTGTTCTGGTTGAGCAAAAACAACCTTGACTTGTATGAGGCATCATTTTATCATGCCAAGATATCTTGTGTAAAAACATAACACGAGCAGAGTTCTCAGAATTAAGCTGGTTAATAATTACTATATAAACAGGTCAAGGATCAAGAGAGACAGTAAATTCTTGTGAAGGGTGTGTAGATTATATTTCCAAATTACAATACTGAAAGGCAGAGCTGTCTTAATGTGCACAGAAAAAGTCAGATATCCAGAGATGAAATATTGTGGTCTCGGGGAACATTTTTCACACATTAATAATCAAAATAAAAATGCCAGTAGTTACTTATATAAAATAATGCACTCTTGGCATTAGTGAAGTATTTCTTAGGTGCAATAATATTTACTGCAAAACTATATAATCCAAGCCACATTTTCTTATATACTGTAGAAATAAACAGAAATCACAACTGAGAGACTCCAGTTGGTTTTCTTGATGAGTTTTTCAATCTCAAATCCATTTCCCTGTCCAGCTTTCCTCCCAGAGCCTGCTCAGACACTGCTCCCATCACCTTCCCCAGGATTTCCACAGGGGACACTCCTTTGGGGTCCCTTTGGCTTTTTTACCTCCTCCAGCCTGGATTTGAATATTTCCTGAGGGTCACCCCTCTCTTCAACTTTGGCCATGGTCACCTTTGAACCTTTTAAGACATTTAATGTTTCATTTCATGGGATCAAGATAATGATAACAACAAGCTCCTTGGGCTGGGAGCAGCTGGAGCCAGCCAAGGGTTCTCTCCTGCTGAACAACTTGGGCTGTTCTGGGTGGCCAAAATTCAGCACTAAATAAATGGCTCAGACTCAAGGTTTTGAAATGCAGATGGTAAAAATACACACAGGACTGGGAATACAACCAGGTGGACACGTGAGAGTGACAGCACGGAAGATCTGAGGAGAACTGAACAGTGGAGTTTCTTCAACTGGAATTATTTTTCAGGCATTTTCTTTCTGGAGGTTTTCTATTCAATTAATTTGCTCACATAAAATCGTATTGAAAAAAACAAAAACAACAAAACAACCAAATCCAAAACAATTGTTTCGCTTTTTGTCAGAAAATGGGAGGTGGAAAAGGAAGTAGTTCAATGCTCCAGCAGCTCCCTGAGCTGATGCCCCACACTTGAACAGCCAAGCAATACCAGACATGAAAACTGAAAAACTGAGTTATTCTAGATGTTAATGCTTCTTTATTACTACTAAAAGCAATGTAGATTGTAAATTCCACTTAAATTACAAGTCAACCCCATGAATTGAAACTCCAAATGGTTTTATAAAACAATTAAATCAACATGTCTGTACTTTTTGCGACCTTGTAAAGGATTTCAAACTAAATACAAAACCCTGGTCCTATCAGTAACTATAAAAAATATGCAATACCAGGGAAAGGTCTCAGCAAAGTGGGAAAAGCACAGATGTGCAAACACAGAAAGCAGAAATGTGTGTGTGGCTCATTCACTTGTTTGCCAAAGCGTCGTTACTGCAGTACTTTATTTACAGATAAAAAATAGCATATCCTTGCAGTCATGTGGTGTTGCTGACTCTTGAACTTCCTGCTTATCTGACAGGTTAACCAGCAATTCTGGGCAGAAATAATTTGGCTACTTTGGTAGTCAGCTCTTGGCCCAGGAAAACTCCTTTATTCAAAGAAAGAAGCAGCCAGACGGGAAAACCAGCTCTCAAGGTTGGTGTTTTTCTGCTTCCTTTTCAAATCCAAGAGTGCTAAAAGTGGGAGAGGTGGAAGTGCTGAAGTGATCAGACAGGCAGGTTACGGTGAATAAACAAAGCCCTGCTGTCCCCCCTAAATTTCTGGGTTAATTTGATGCCACCTCCACAGGGTTGGTTCCTCAGGTGTGTTTTCCTTTGTGCTGTGGCCGTGCCATGAGAGCAGCAAAGCTCAGACACTGAGATTTGCCATCACTCCCAACCTGCTCCTTGCTTCTGCAGGAGAGGCTCTGAGATTTGAGGGCTGGGGAAGCTTCTTAGAGACTCTCTGCAGATAACCCTTGGTCACAGCTCACCAAGGCCCTGCTGATACTGATGCCTCAGGATTTTAGCTTTTCTATTTCCATCCATCTGTAACCCTGCAGTTCTTTAGTGTGTAACTCTGAACTCCATACCCAGTGTCAGCTGCTGCTTTCCCATTCTGGGCAGACACAACAATTCCTCTCCAGGCCTGGCAGTCAAGGACACCTCACTGCCTCAGGCCCCAGAGATGGGAACAAAAGGGAGTTGGGGGAGCAAACTGGGGGTCAATGACTTCATTACCTGGAGCTGTAATTGGAGGATTAACCCCCAATATGCAAATAAACCAAACTTATAAAAGTGTGAAACCCGTGACCCGTGGTGCATTTTGGGTGCAGCCCCTGGGGGGCTTGGTCTGCCCCAAAGGTACCTGAAGGCCCCTCAATAAACAGAACTGCTTTTTATTCCCTTAACTCTGTCTGGCTCTTGGTTTAGGTAGTCCTGATAAAAGGCATCAACACCCCAGAGCTTTTGCAGTTAAAAATTCCAATTATTAATGTAACCTGTCTAATAGCCCTAAGGAGTGGTTCTTTCTTCTTCTCCAGCTTCCTCAGGACACAGAAACTGTGCTCAGTTTTCCCTTTCTCCCTTCCCTTTTCTCTCCCAGCTGACCCTGCAGCAGCCAGGGCTGGGTAACAATGAATTAAGTTAATCTTCACCTGCTGCAGCCATGGTGTGGATGCTGCAGGTAACTCAGCTGATTAACACCTGTGATCCTGCAGTGCTGCTTGCATGAATCTTTGCATTCTTCCTCCTGGGATCGATGCCATTTTATAGATTTGTGCTCAGGTTTTTGGATCTTGGAGAAGCCAGGCTGCTCCAGAGCTCCTCATTTTCTCAATCTCTGCATAAACACTTTTCCATAAGCAGCACTCTTGTTTCACTGAGCAATAGCAGCAAATCACTGCATTTCTAAGAATTCTGAAAAATAAAGTTCCCAGGCTTTTCCAGCTGTAAAACCCTCAGAAAGGCTTCGCTTCCCTTTTCTGCACTCGGGTTTCTCTGGCACAAATGTGGCTGTTACACAGCAATTTTCTTTCCATGTTTTTAAAGTGGCTGATTTTAATTTGGATGTATTTCCCCCTGCAAATCCTTTCAGTCAATATGGAATTACACAAAGTAGCTTTTTGAAGAGAAATTGTATCTGGAGAAGTTTCCACTATGTGTGTGTGTGTATTTTACACAAACTATTTATTTTTTATGTCTTGGTGGCACTATCATTTTTTATGACCTGTGCTCTACCAGACTGACTTCAAAGACATAAAATGAAAAAAAATTATGTAATAGTTTTGATCCTTCCACATCAAGAGTGATGCTTTCAAATAAGGACAGGGTGGACAAAGTTTACTTGGATGATGGGGGGAAAGTAATTTTTTTTTCTTATCCCCAAAAAGCTGAAAATAGGTTGGAATGACTAAGAACTGTATTTCCTTCATAGAAGTGTAACATAAAGAAAGGGAAGAAATTGTAAAATTTATAATAAAAAGAGATTTGTGTAGATTTATCTGGAAAGGGCAGTAAAGTTTCCAATGATGAGTGACTGTCAAATGCTCTTCCATAAAGTATCATCAAAACTTCCCAACTGCTAATCTTGAATAGGAGGTGAATTCTTTGCATGTGCTACACAAAACCTGAAATAAAATACAATTATTGACTTCAGCTCTCCATTATTCTCAAAAGGATGAAAGTACTGTACAAGCTGGAAAGCTCCCAAACACATTTTTAGAAAAATGAGGTGGTTTAAGTGTCCTCCACCAGGCAGCATTATTTATAATGCAAATGAAAATATTCCGGAGTCCCACATATCAATTTTGATTTTCTGAGATCATGACTGCATCAACTGACAATGGAAATGAAATATTCAGCTTTGTCTTCTGCCAGTTCCTGCTGCCGTGGTGCCTATGAAAGAGCACCTCCAAGAGAACTTTTTGGCTGGACTGACCATTAATCATTTTATGTTCTGAATAGCGAGCATTCGTCATATTCAGGATTTTTATCTTGCTTTATGTGCCCGGGATGTTTGAGTCAGGTTTCTCTGACCACTGTGCCCATGGCAGCCTGTCAGCTTTTGGGGCATGGCACAGCTGAAAGGGTCAAAAAGGAGCAGAACCTTGTGTAAAACTGCTTTTATACTTTTCAGAGCTCTTGCTGCCCTGAGGACATTCCTGTCTGCTCCTTCAGAATGTTTTCCATATTTTCTGTCTCATGACTGAAACAATTCAAAATCAAGAGGATGTGCAATAACACCAAACATTTATTTGGGCTTTATCTTTTTGGCCATGAAACACATTAACCATTTTGGGATGGTTTTGAAGAATAAGCAGACCCTTTTACTGAGTTGTTTAATTTTTTTTAAGAGTCAGACATCCACCTCTGAATCCATTAGTATCTCTATTGGTAGACTCATAAATCTTGATCTGGATGGAAGTTCTTCCACTGTTTTTTTTCAGTTGGCTCCATTTACTGGCTTATTTCCATGCTGAACATCTGCATACATTCGTGGTATCACTTAAACCTTCAAGACAAAGTTTGCTTTGGATTTAAAGAATCTTTTTGAAGCCATTCATTCACACATAACAGCAACATTTTCCACAGCACCAGCATTTCCAATTTTTAAAACATATATACAAGGGAAAAATATGTTTTATCTACCTTGCAGAGCTTCAGACTGGCAGGATGTTTAAAAGAAAAAATGTCTTTGTTCTGATTTATGTGAAATCACAAATAATACAGATTCCCCCCTAGGGATATTTCTAGTGAAGTGGAACCACATGGAGATTGAGCTCCCTCCTGGTGTGCCCTGGCTGTCTTGTGGGTGCTGTTACAATTTGAGGCACAGCAGCTCAGGAGCCTGAGCTAAAGCAAGCACAAGGATTTATTGCAGAAGAGAAGTGCAGAATATTTGCTGAGTAAGCCAGGACTTCTTGCATTATGCCAGGGATTTAAAGGGACAAAAAAAAATCCGTCCCAGCAGCAAATCTCAGGGCACTCCACATTAACCTCTCTGTATGTCAAGAATTAGATCTTTTTTTATTCTCCTTTGTTTTCCCTATCTCACCAATGCATTTTAATCCATGGCAGAAAATTACCTTTTACCCTGCAGTTTTCAAATTTCCTTAATAGGCTTTGGGAATGGATTGGGTCAAAAGCCTTCTAAAACCAGCACTGGATGCTCTCCTTCAGATTGCTTTTATTCTGTGGACCTTCCTGATGGCACTCAACAGAACTGTGGGGCAAGATTTTGAACGAGTCCAAAGGGCGGGCGAGGGTTTCCCCCTCTTTCCCCACTTTCTAGATATTTTGGAGTTTAATATTCACATTTATCAGCCCATATGAGACTCTGAACCTGACACAGCAGCAGCTGCTTGTCGATAATTTAGACAGGAGGAAATCTGAGAACGTCCAACATAGAATTACCCTCTTTGTGAAAGGACAGATTCACATCTCGGTGAAATAGATGGACAGGAGCAGGCTCTGAAGTGCTGCTGTGAATTTCAGTAGCTAAAAAATCTAGTTGTATCCTTTGGGAGACTATTTTAGGAGAGAAAACCACTGTGCAGCACATAATCTGCTACTGAAGTTGTGCTCTACAAGCCAGGACAGCCCCGGCTCCCACCTGGGAGCTGAATAACCTGAGTTGTGTTCCTTGTGTTCTAACAACTCCTGATCTGATGTATTCCCACCGAGGTGCATGAAAGAAAAGGATTCTTCTTCTTCTTTTCAAGCTGAGCTAAAAGCTTTTTTCCTTGGAGTGCTTTGAGGGAAGGTAGGAGACAGTGGGTGTTGTATCAGCTGAGGAGGAAAGCGCACAATGTGGAAAAGCTCCTCAGCACAGGGAAAAAGTTCAAGGGTAGTTGGGGAAGAATCCTAAAATCTTTGGGAATGTTAAGAGCAGAATAAACAATCAGATGCTTAGTGATGTAGATTCAACTAAATCATCTCCAAATGTGACTCTCAGTTATTTGCTCTAAATCAAAAGATTTGGGGTCCCGGTTTGGGTTTGTGTGGTGGGATGGTCTCATTTGTCATGACACAAACCCCTAAAACTGGTTTTATCCAATTACCTGCATTTCTGAGGAAAAGAATCAGGATCCAGCCTTGAATCTTTGCCAGGTTTGCTTTTTCCTTTATCACATGGGAGGTGGTGGGTTCAAAAGCAAACCACAATGAAGGTTTTTATGGCTCATGGCATTTTTCACATGGATCTGGCACCAGATGTTCTGGACTCTGAATGTTTACAAGGTTGCAAAAAGTGCTCAGATGAATTCAAGGAAGAAAAACCTCTGGGTGGCAATAGGAGACAAAACCATCACCTCTTACTGAGATTCAGGTTTTTGTTGGCTAGAAAGTTTCACTTGTGTAATTCTGTGCTTGGCCTGCCCTTCTACTTTACTTCTGCAAACTTCCCCAGCATTTGGAACAAGTCCAGGGGAGGCACCAGGATGATCAGAGGGATGGAGCAGCTCTGCTGGGAGGAAAGGCTGAAGAATTGGGATTGTTCAGCCTGGAAAAGAGAAGGCTCTGGGCAGACTTTGTGTGGCCTTTCAGTATCGGAAGGAGGGCCTAAAATAAGGGTGGATAGTGAATTTTTGTCACTCTGTAATGGAGTGACAGGACAAGGGGGAATGGCTTTAAACCAAGAGAGGGGAGGTTTAGGTGGGATATTGGGAAGGAATTGTTCTCTGTGAGGGTGGGCAGGCCCTGGCACAGGGTGCCCAGAGCAGCTGTGGCTGCCCCTGGATCCCTGGCAGTGCCCAAGGCCAGGTTGGACAGGGCTTGGAGCAGCCTGGGACAGTGGAAGGTGTCCCTGCTATGGCAGGGGGTGGCTCTGGATGGGCTTTCAGGTCCCTTCCAACCCAAACAATCCTGTAATTCTATAATTTGTTGATTCACCTATGTTCAGATTCTGCATGGCCATTCTTGAATATTCTGTATTTAATGAAAACTGTCATTCCTCCTCTGCAATTAGCACATCTCTTTAGTCAGACAGAGGGGTAAAGTAACTCTGGGTCACTCCACTGCCTGAGGTGTTCAGTCCAGGAGAAACAAGTGTGCTCAGTTTAGATGTGGTTTGCTTAGAAAAAGTGCAAGGGGAAACCTGACAAGATTGATTTTGTTTATAAGTTTGCAAGAAAAATAAATAGGTTGGTTATAAACTATCAAAAAAAAACTTGCCAGTTTTTGGGTGAGCTGTGCAGTGTTTACATCCTAAGGTTATGCTGATGGCTGATTTATTTTTAATTACTTTATTTTAATTGTTTTATTTTCATTATTTTAATACTTTTAATTTTTTAACTATTTTTTTAAAAAAAACTATTTATTTTTATTCTTTTTGCTACCAGAATTTCCTGGCCAGCAAACAGTGCCGGTGGCTTTCAAAGTGAGCCAGAACTGGGGGAAAAAGGCTGAGCTGTATAATCACAAGTGAAAATGAGTCTGAGGGAAGTGGTTTTCCAGGATTTCAGGGTCTTCCCTGAAACTGCAGCCAGGAGCTGAGCACAGCTCTGTGGTGATGTGCATTGCTTAAGGGCAACAGCACAACCTGGTGGTTTCTGGTTATTCCAATGCAACGAGATCTGCACGGGAATTTCCCTTCCTCAGAACCCAGCTCGTTGCCTGCACAGAACTGAAGCCTGTTTTCATTAATTCATTTGTAAGATTCCATTTTACCTGAGGTTTTCAGAATAAATAGAAAACAGCAGACTGCAAGGGCATATGCAAAAAAAGATGAAGTAACAGGTCCTTCCCAACATCCCTGATTCTGAAACCTCAAGGTGCTGGATATGTCTGAATTTTGCTTTCAAGATAATAACTAGAGAGATATAACTGAGAAAAATAATCTTGCAATATGCACTATGCAAAATTTGGGAAAAAAAAAACCCAAAAAAAAAGGACAAAAGGAAACAGTGAGCAGAAAAATTGGAAGTTTGCCTTGCTTTTTCTATTATGACAAAGCCAAGCAAGGTATATAATGCATTTACATAGACTGAATATTCAGACACCAATAATAATATTTATTCTCTCTCTTGTCTGTCTTCAGGGTAAGTGGCGTTGGTCGGAGTGTAACTTCTGAGGTGGCAAATTGCTCAGAGAGAATTTTCAAATAAAATTAATTACATTTTCTGTTTTGCTTGGTTGTGAAGCACAGGCTGTGTGATTGCCAGCAATGCAGCTGTGGGTGCTGAACAAAATATCATTTTCTGATCATGTAGGATGGGACAAAAGCCACTGACTGTGACTAGAGAGGGGTTTCCAGTCCAGTGCTGGCTCTGTTCCTGACACTGGGCAAGGCTTTTTCATGGAATAATGGAGTTATAGAATGGTTTGGGTCTGAAGGCACCTTCAATTTCACCAAGTGCCACCCCTGCCATGGGCAGGGACACCTTCCACCATCCTGGGTTGCTCCAAACCCCATCCAGCCTGGCCTTGGACACTTCCAGGGACTGGGAGTCCACAACCTGTCTGGGTTATTCATCTAAACCAGAGACTGCTCAGTCCTGCTTAACTTGGTACAATGAACCTTTGATTTCACCTGTGTGGCTTTGGAGTTGAAAGCAAAGGGATTTTCAAAGCCACTTGAGGACTGAAGTGCTTTGGGGCAAAAGACTCATTGTTTTTATGCAGTGAATACTCCTACAGGGTTGTCTCCACATGGGAATTCTGAGGTGTCTCATTGCTTCCTCTTTGTCCTTTAGCCCAGTCCATGCCTGAGGAGTGACTCACAATCACTCTCAAGAAAGCACTGGAGTCCACTGGAGGTGAGTGTGATTCATGCATTTAAACTAACTCTTAAGCTTTCTCTTTTCTCTTACATTATTGTGACCCAATGTATACGAATTCTGCTGAAATTCATGAAAATACTTATTATTCTGCTTTGGTTTATTACGGAAGAAACACATTGTTACATAAATAGGACAAAATACTCTGAACAGCAGTGAGGATATTTCTGAAAAATTGTACAAAGAGCTTTGGAAAAGTGTAGAATGGGGGGAAGGAAGGAAGGAAGGAAGGAAGGAAGGAAGGAAGGAAGGAAGGAAGGAAGGAAGGAAGGAAGGAAAGAAAGAAAGAAAGAAAGAAAGAAAGAAAGAAAGAAAGAAAGAAAGAAAGAAAGAAAGAAAGAAAGAAAGAAAGAAAGAAAGAAAGAAAGAAAAA